>SNQJ01S0014553.1:72666-88490 GCA_010110895.2 Picea sitchensis | reverse complement strand
AAGCTCGGGATTGTTTTCATTTTTACGCAAGCTTTAAAACAAAACAAAACTATGCTTGGGATAGATTTTAATTTTTACACAAGCTTAAAAACTAAACAAAACTATGCTTGGACCTGGTTTCATTTTTACGCAAGCTTGAACCAAAGGAAACTATCCTTGAGGTAGGTGGTTTCATTTTTACATAAGCTTGAACCATAGAAAACTATGCTTGTGACTTCCCAATGCATGGTTGGTACTTAGCCCCCAGGTTAAGAAGCTAGTCATGTTGTAAATGTCTTGATACCGTTGCCACTTTAAGAGCCCTTGAACCAGAGGAAACTATGCTTAAGGTAGGTGGTTTCATTTTTACACAAGCTTGAACCATAGAAAAGTATGCTCATAACCTCTGTTTCATTTTTTAACGAGGTTTCCATAGAGACGAAAAAACTATCCTCGTAAGTGGTTTCATTTTTTAATGAGCTTGAAATGAAAAAACCATGCTCAAAGACCTCTGTTTCATTTTTTAACAGAGGTCTTTGAGCATGGTTTTTTCATTTCAAGCTCGTTAAAAAATAAAACCACTTACAAGGATAGTTTTTTCGTCTCAGTGGAAACCTCGTTAAAAAATTAAACAGAAGTTATGAGCATAGTTTTATAATGTTTAAGATTATAAAAAAATAAAAAAACTTTTGTTTCATTTTTTATACCATTTTTCCTTTTTAAACACAAAAACTATCCTCGAAACTCTCTTCTTGATCATGGATTCCAAGAGGACAATGCTCCGGAAGGAGACCATTTCAAGGGAAAAAACTTGGTCATGGCTTCCAAGAGGTCTTCATTTGACGGAAGAAACACACTCTGGAAGGACACCATGTCGAGGACCGTGACAGGAGTAAAGAGATCCATCTCTAACAACCCTATCAAAGAGATCACCATGTCAACTACTGGATCTAAGTCATCAGAAGTTGAAGTCATGGGAGACAACGCCACATAATTGACCTGTGGTAGGGGTGATACCGTCTGCATATAAGAACCATTCAGGAAGGAAATCCAGGTGGGGTCAATGAATGAAAGTTGATCAACAGTCACAACCCTTCCATCGTGAGGGAAAGATATCACACGAAAAAGAGTAGACACAATAGCTTTCATGGAATAGACATAATCTCGCCCAAGGAGTAAAGAGAAATCCAAGGGGTCTTGGACTACCATGACGTCAATAAAGATAGTTTTCCCTCCCAAAGTTATAGGAAACTGAGGAAGGGTCCCTAAAGGTTGACCGGTTCTTCTGTTAAAAGCTAACAGATTCTGTGTAACCGGTGCAAGTGGAGGACAACCCAAATCTTGCCAAGCAATAGAGGACAAAATACTAACAGATGAACCTTCATCTATCAGTGTCTGAGGAACGTCTTGACCACAAACCTGTACTATAATCTAGAAAGGAACGTGAGAGGGAAGACGAGGTCCAGTTAACACACCCCAATCAAAACGGATGGCCTCATTACTTGGAGGGAGTTCCACGGGAGAAGGAGGAATACCCCTTGACATGACAAAGTCTGTATCAACGAGAAAAACATGGGCAGTATCGGGTTTAGTCTCTAGTGGGAGAGTAGGACTAACCAATGGAGAGATCAGATTGACCACTTGAGTTTCATTCTCCAAGGAGAGAATGGCGTCGACATATGGAAGAGTGGGATCGACCGAGGATGGGATTGGATCGACCTCTTTAGTTTCTCTCTCTGAGGGGAGAACGATATTGATCGAGGATGGTATTGGATCAACCACTTTGTCAACTGGTTCAACCAAGGACGTGACCAGATTGACGACATGATCAACCAGATTGATCGGTGAAGGGACCAGAGTGATCATTCCATCAACTACAGGTGGGTTGAGAGAAATATTTTAATAAGAGGCTGGGAGTTGAGGCTGTGAAACAGTCATGTCTTCTAGTAATTTTGAGGCTTTGTCCATATGAGGGAAAAGATGAGTTAGATGAATCCCTTTGCATAACATACACGGGAACTTGACTCTACTTTTCTTCTTCCCAAACGTATCATGACTAGTTGACGGGAGGTCATTAGTATGTTGTTCAGAGGTTGATGACATGGGTTGGTCAGGGTGTGTATACCATACTTCTATAACCTTGGATACATCAGGGAAATCCTTAAGAATATGGCTACCCTTACAAAGATTGCAAGGGTACTTTGGCTTACGGGTTGTTTGGGTGATCTTGACATCATCAACACTCCCAACATGAGTAACAGTAACTGGTTGTTTTCCAACATGTTTGACAGTGGTTGGAAACTTTGACCCTTGTTTATCTTTCTTCTTCTTAATCTTCCTTTTCTTCTTCTTCTTATTCACCGTATTACTAGCTTCAAAACTTTCACTCGACGAAGAAGATGAAACAGAAGGAGACCTTGCATGTGAAGAAGGTGAAGAAGATCTTACTGGTGAAGACGGTGAAGGATCAACATGAGGTTGATGCTCTTGGGGGGAAGTGCTTACGACTGAAGCACTTACTGCATTCAGGATTACCTGAGTGGAAAACAACCATATCGGTAATCCAATTGTGAGACCTGGAAGGCTCAAAGTAGCAATGTGAGGAGGACCAATGTTTCTGTGAGAAGGAAAAAAAAAAGGTTCCCTTGGAGCAGGGGTTCCTTCATTGGTCATTCCAGGAACTGATGCCATTAAATAAATCCAACCTAGAGTCTGCTAGGGAAAACAAACAACACACACTAAAAATATAGGAAGCAAGCAAGAAAACAAAACCTTCTTACAATGAATACACTAGTTGGTGATGAAATCCATCGTCGCGGGAACAATGTAAGAAGGGGATGAGATAGAGCGGGTGGAAAAGTTACATTGACGACATGCTTAACGGAGTTACACCCCGGTGCAAGCTCCCACACATAATCGTGGGTATACCCTCCAAGGAACCCGAGTGAGTTTGGCCAACGTCGATTCCAGGTACCATGAAGACTTGCCCCTCCACAGTCACCTCGTGTAAAGAACCTAGAGAGATAGGCCACTAAGGTTACCAATTACTACAGTGATGCCTGGGGAAAAATTCAACAGTCCAATCCACGTGCAAGGGTAGGGTATCTAGCCTGAAATCAACTTGAAAGGCTTCCACTCATCATTGTGGGTATACCTCTCAAGCGACCCCCATAATACACATAATCTCTACACTAAGACCAACAAAGAGGGGTGAGTAACTCTACCAGTCTCAATGCGACCTCGTGATTGACCCTTGTGTTAGAAGGGCTTCCCAGGAAAAAATGTAATAAGTGGATTTAATCGCTCCCTAACTCAAGATTCTATGTTTGTTTGCAACTTTGGAAAGTTATCTTTCACATCTATTCCAAAGCCCTACAACTAATGTAATGTAGGTTTGCTACCAAAAAAGATAAAAATGTCTAATCAATTTTTATAAGCGCTTGATTTTATGGCTGTTGTTACTCAAAAGGAAAATGGCGTGGACAACATCGTGTTTTGACCGACTTGAAAATTATCCAAAGATATGAAGATGCAATCTTTTTATTTCGATGAAAGCTATGCTACGAGAAGAAGAAAACATTTATCATTCCCATATGCACGATGTCCCAAAATATATTAAACTCATCAATATCAAGATTCTCAAGAAATGAGAAAAAGGTACCGAACACCAATGCATGATTCATGGCCCTCCCCGGCCATGAGGGGGAAATGTTTTCATAATTTAAGATAAAAAAATGCCAAGAATCATGCAATTTCGCTACTTGAAATGCAAGGATGCCCCCAATCTAATATAAAGCAAGAAATTAAATCTTTTTGTTTCAAAAATTTCACTAAAAGAAATAATGAACTTTCTTAAAACAAAGAAACCCAAACTAAAAGTTCTCTTTTAAAGCGAACTATTCAGAAGAAATTTGATCTTTCCCTAAACAATTCTAAGGAAAACACATGCTTTGTAATTCAAAGACACTCAAAGCAAGAGACTAATCCTTCAAAACCAAACAAAGCAAAGATGGATAAAAGCAACTCAAAGAATGTCAAGAAGACTGTAAACAGATCAATATAGGCTCCAAAAGTTCAATCCAGCTATTCAAAGCAAAACTGGGCATCAAAAAATGACAAGACCCAATCCAAAAAAATTTACAAACAAGTTCACAGGCTGGCAGTGTATTATAGTGTGAGAATCAAATATTCTCGCAGGCTGAACAAAGGTTGACTGCGAGGGGTTCACACTGGACTTAACACTAGGGTACGAACTCAGGTGTTTCTCACAAGCCGCTAAAGGGTACAGTGCGAGAATGCCTGTAAACAAGCAAAAATTTGAAAAAGATCTAAATTTGAGTGAAATTTCAGATCCAGAGAGTCTGGATGGATCTCCCACAGACTCAGAGACTAGAAAACAAGCAATCAAAGCAAGGGAAACTAGACTAACTAGGAAACAATGTGTTCCCCAGTGGAGTCACCAATTTTGTTATCGGACTAATCGGTAGGAGCAGACACTAACTGATCTCCCTAGATCCACCTAGATCTAGAACAAAACACACCAGAACATGACGCTTTCCTTAAGTTTTGGATATTGAATTTACTAACTAAAGAGGGATGAGTGACATACCGTTTAAATGTCACTTCCTCTCGCCATCGCCATCCTAGCTCCGTTCCAACACTCATACAATGATGAACCTGCAAAAGAACACAACCAACCAAAGTGATAGTAATAACATAAACTCAATATAAACCTATGTATGTGATCAGGGAATCATACAATAAAACACAACAAGTTTTATAGGAAAGAATCATATTACTGTATCATATTAAATGTGAAAGAGAGATTACAACCATGGCCTTGATGTCATAAGGTCCCTTCCAACTGTCCTTCATTCCCCGCACACTTCTTTCTCGAAGGATTCTAGAACCATGGATCTGATAGATACTCACAATATATCTTGACAAAGCAAATCTCAAAGCCACTCTAACCAAGCTAACAATCCCAAGCCAAAAACAACTTGGCCCAATCCAAGCTCCAAAAGCTAACTTTCTCCATGAGAGCTCCTCTCCTTTTATAAGTTGAAGAGGATAAGGTGAGGAGGTTAGGATGATCCCACTAAATCATGAAAGTGAGTGAAATCCAAACCATTCGGATGCCACCTCACCATGGAAGTTTCTCCTTCTAGAAGATTCGAGAAAACGCTCGTTTTTCCCACGTGTAAGCATTCTCGCACCCTGCCTATAGTGCAACCTGTGAACATCTCGCACCCTAGATATGGTGCAACCTGCGAGAATTAGGCATTCTTGCACCCTACCTATATAGCAACCTGCGAACTTCCTTTTTACAGGGTTTTTACAAGGGAAAATGCAACTTCTTTTCTTGGGAAAAGTTCTTCTCCCTTCTCTCTTCAGGAACTCAGGCCACTGACCCCTCTAAAGGAAACAAATAGGTTTACATCATTAACGGTCATAGGGATGATGAAAATAATGTGTAACAGTCTTCCAAGTCCATTGAATCAACTATGAAAGAGGTCCATATTAGTAATATTTAAGAACTAAGACCATTCCATTAAACTATATCCATGTATGTTAATCGTAATACACACATCATATTACGGGAATGTGCCCTTTTACTATGATAACATGAGTTGTAATGAGTTAGCTTTACCTAGCTAAGGTCGTACTAGTGATAAGTATTATCAGTTGTAATCGAGTTACTATGATAACCTGATCTAATTCCATGGACAATCAATAGAAGTAAGTGTGATCTCTAGCTTATGGATATACCACAGGAAAGAGTAATGCCATGATTATTGAGATTAACAGGACATGTACTTGTTTATCCCATAGTAATAAGCACATCCCTATTGAATGTTTGCAGTTAATGATGAAACATGATACATGTATTAGTATTGGTAATGATTAAGCTTGCACTATTTACTTCTTTGAGATTCATAGATGTTTTATAAAGATACAAGTATATACATCACTATGATACTAGAGAGTAATGATATTGTTGAATCCCTAGATTATCGGTTTCAGACTAGTGTTATGTTCATGCTTAAGAAGATATCACTTTGGATACTAGTTCATTACATGTTTACTTATGGCAATCACATGTATAACTTATGAAATACCAATGATTATACTATACATAAGGGTCCCTAATGATTAGGTTAGATATGTATGTTCAATTCAATTTGATCTGTATATTGGAGTATCACGTTGATTGTGTAATTGTGATTAGTATAAATGTACTATATTCATGGAATAGAAGATTGGGGGATTGTAGTATAGTATGTTATGAATAAATGGTAATAACTTATCATACATGTTTTATCCATAATAACTAGTATGTATATTACCCATGTACGAGATATGATAAGTAACTTCCATTACAGTTGATTGATGCTTACATATTATGTATATTAAGGTGGAATCCAACTTAATGACTAAGGATGCTTACTTATCTATCTAACATATGAGCTATGATCGATTACCTTAATCTATAATCAATGAACTTGGTGATCCTAGTATTAGGCTCTAGTGTTAAGCTCTGTAATCTATGATAAGATCTCTAGGCTGACGACGATGTAATCATTTTTCTGACACAAGCCTCCTTGCTAATGTCTTTGTTTATTGCCTTTTGTTCAAAACTGATAGGGTTTTCATGCCATTCACTTCATGCTTCAGGGATAATGTAGGAGAGATCATTACCACTCTTTAATATTGGATTTATCGCACGAAAAAGGGTGATTGAGAGGGAATATAAGGCAGAGTGGGATAACTCAGGAGCAATTTTCTGTCCCTAGTTATTTTTCCAGCAGGTCTTCCGGCGGTGCAGATTTAAATTTATGGTCAATCCAGAAATCTGATGGATTTTTTGAGCATCTGGGTTGGTTTAAAATGGGGAAAAAATCTTAGGGTAAAGTTATGAAATGCATGGAACTTTGATCCATGTGAAACTCAGGCTACCCCTAAAAATCTAACCAGATTGAGACCCATTTTTTTGCTTGAAAAGAGGAAAGATTGCTCCTGAGTTAGCTTACTCCATCTAAGGCAACGATGCTTAAAATCCTTGATTTGAAATTGAAAATTATTATTTTATCTAGATCACATGCATTAATTATAAGCGCCTTCAAATTTTCCTATATAATCTCGTTGGTTCATCACCACTCCATCGTTCTCGAGTTACCAATATTTGTAAGTGTTGTGAGTGCATAGACATTCACAAAAGGAGACCACACTTAGAGCCATGATCATGGTTCCCGAAGTTCATCCTTTACATTGTATCTCTTCCACAACATCTTCACGCAACATAATCCAAGTTCTTCATTCCCTCATTCCTTCGGTACAGTATTCCAGAGAAGGTTGTTGAGAGGTAGAGGTAGAGGTTTGAATGTTAGTATCAATTATAATCTTTAATTCCAAACATTAATACAATGATCATTTGATTGATAGTCAAAAGCATAATAGCTTACAACCTACCTGCATCAATTTTGGAAAGGGAGCAATAGGTTCTAAGTGTGATCTCTAGCACCGCCAGAAGACCTTACCTGGTCTTTAATTCTTAGTATTCCTTACCTGGTCTAAGTACCTATATGGGATAATCACTTATATGAGCTAGGCTAAGCCATGTCAAAGAGGCTATGAAATGTTATGGGTCATCTCATCTTACTTATGCAAGGACCAACTTTCTCTTTCCTTTATACACAATATTTCTCGATTCATTCATTAGAAAAGCACACCTTACATGTTGTTTCATGATTCATTCATTAGTAGAGTATACCTTACCTGAGATATTGTTTGGTTCACATTTTGGGTTGGGAAAAGACAACACATGGACTTATTCTTTTGTGTCAGTATTGTCCCTAGGCCGAGAACTAAGTTCAATCCCAAAAAGAGAGAGGAAAGAGTGGATGTCCATAGCTGAGAAGGAAGGGTCATAACAAAAAATTAAACATCTCAAGAAGAAATTTGACAATAAATTATTAGAGAAAGATGAAGAAAATTCTCATTTAAGGAACCATGATCAAATATTGGTTGCACAAATCAAGAATCCATATATTGAGAAGAAGTCACAAAAATAGTAATTAGAATGACTTACCAACAAAGAAGCAATGATTGATAAATAAACAATGACTGACCTAATTAAATAGATACGTCATTAGATGTAAAAATGTAAACTATGGAGAATAGAACCAATGCAAATTCAATTAACATAAAAGATAAGAAATATTCTTATATTCATATGTTATAAACCAATAAATCACCAAAAGTATTAAAAGATGAATGTTTAAAAAACCAATGACAATATAAAAAAAATTCCTTATTGTCATCCTAATTATAATAGTCATCATATTATTCAACAATTAGAAGAAGCATGACATCAATAAGGAAAGCTCGGTGATGATCCTAGTATTTTGGAAGGAATCCTAACTGTGTAATCTTATCATCCCCTAAATCGTAGAATTTGACACACAATTACATAGGAAATCAAATTATGGTAGTCTAAGCCTTTCACAATTTGACTATTTTACCCAATTATTATAAGATCATATCATCTTGTGTCTTCCAACATCACAACTTCAAGATGACGAACTATAAAAATGTACTACATACTGGAATGAAAACAAAACTTCTTCCATAAATGCTTTGAGGATAAAGCACCTATGAAGGGGGTGGCAATCCAATGGATCTAAATTTACATAAATAAACATTAATAACAATAATAACAATATAAAATACACAACCTAAAGGACACAATCCTTAACCTTTGTGACTAGTCAATGAACATAAGTATATTGCCAAAATGATCACTATAAATCATCTCATTTATTCATTTATCAATTATATAATGATTATCCTTTATGGATTTCATCTATTTTTCATTCCTATGTTGGATATTTTTGTGTATATGAACTATTGTTTATTACAACTGAGGTATTCAAGAATATAATATTTCTAATGATGTCTCACCCCCAATACTACACCATTACTTAGCTGAGTTTGGGATGAGGCATTCACATCAATGAATAATGTTGACTACAATACACCATTAATCCCTTCATAGATGAGGTACTATGTGATGTTTCCCAGCCTTGAAATTTATGATTTCCTTTTAGAGAAACCATATATGTTGAAGTGTCATGAATTGTGCCAATCTAGGCCCTAAAGTGACATTATCACCTTGATATATCAACTCTAAAATATATTGGAGGTAGCCCTGACTACTACATCCTCTTTGATCATTTCTAAGTAATGTAGTGAAATAATATCTCAGACTATGAGGTTTGTGAACTTCAACTACAAGAATAGGTATACACTATTAGGTAAAGCATGCAATTTTTCTGACACAGGGTGCCCCTTTACCCAACAACCATGTATATATATGCTCTTTTCTAGATAACTAGGAAATCAAATTCTGAATTCAAGAGTTTATAAAGAAAGGATACATTCAACCAAGCTCCTCAAGATATGGGAACCCTATTATGCTTACTGAAAAAAAGTGTGGGACATGGTGGCTTTGTATTGACTATAGATCCTTGAATGAAATCATAGTTAAGGATTGGTACCCCATCCCCTAGATTGATGAATTATGCGATGCACACAAAGGAACCTAGTTTTTTACCAAGATTGATATTAAGTGAAGGTATCACTGGGTGTCAATAAAGCCAATTGATATGCAAAAGATAACCTACAAGTTTAAAGAAGGTCTCTTAAATTCATTGGTCATGCCTTTCAAATAGACTAATGAATAGATAACATTCATAAGGATGATGGACAACATTATATGACTATTCACCAATTATTTTGTCAACATATACCTAGATGATTTTTCTCCATTTCTCTATTTATAATATTCTTGTACATAACTTAACATATATATTTTTTAATTTATCAAAAACTTTTTTCTTTTATATCTCAATATTAGAACCATTTTTTATTTTATATCTCACTCTTCAAACCACTTTTTTTAATTTTATGAAATTGTTTTTTCATGTGAATGATGTTGACAATATTCTCTGAAAGAAGTGAAAAAGTGTAGTCAATATGGAAAACTAAGTGATGATCCTAGTATTTTGGAAGTAATCCTAGTTGTAGAAACTTATCATCCCCTAAATAACAAATGTTTCCACACAATTAGATACGAAACCAAACTATGATAGTCTGAGCCCTTCACAACTTCGAAATTCTATCCAATGCCTCTAAGAGCATATTGTACCATGTATTCAATTGTCACAACTTCAAGATGAACTATAAAAAGGTGTTGCATGTCAGAATGAAAAGACAACTTCCATAAATGCTTTGAGGATAAAGCACCTTTGAAAGATGTGGCAACATAATGCATATAAATTTACATAAATAAACATTAATAATAATAAGAATAATAATATGATAATCTAAAAGACAACCTAACTAAGGGAAACAACCCTTAACCTTCGTGAATAGTCAATGTATATAAGTATTCCACCAAATTTCTCATTGTAAATCATCTCATTTATTCGTTTTTCAATTATATTATGATTAGTGTAACATACAAAATATATAAATATTAAGTGATAATAATCATAAATAATAATAATAATAAATAGTTATTAATTGTATAAGGGACACATCCTTTCATGGATGATCACCATATGTGCTTTTAGGTTCTCTATATATTTGGCACTCTCCTTGTACATCTATTCATCATATATTATCTATTTTAAGGCCTCTGCAAGGGATGTNATAAATAGTTATTAATTGTATAAGGGACACATCCTTTCATGGATGATCACCATATGTGCTTTTAGGTTCTCTATATATTTGGCACTCTCCTTGTACATCTATTCATCATATATTATCTATTTTAAGGCCTCTGCAAGGGATGTGTCCATGCAACAAAGATATGTAAAACATTGTGTGGAAGAATGTGGAGACATCTACACTTAAGTTGATCAAGATTTAAGTCGATTCGATGTTTGAGTTGAGGTTGAAGTGGTTGACCATGAAGTAGAATTGGAAGTGATCGAAAGGAAGTCAAAATGCCGGTAGACATGAGGTCGAATGGAAACCAACTAAATACCAATTTGAGGTCGACTGGTAAACCGAACGAAGTTGACTATAACATAATACTTATATTCATGGGATTTCATCCAATCATCTACATGGATTTGTAACCATTTTTGGGTGCCATGATTTAGGGCTTTTTATGTTGTAAAGCCTATAAATAAGGTACATTGTAATTGTATTAATAGTGATGAATCCTTTAAGAGGATGTTGCTAGTCATGTAGATGCAAGCTTAATTGGTTGTAGGGTTGTTATTGTGTAAAACAAGAGACTATTATGGCGATTGTGTCTTAGGTGTAGAACAAGGTTATTCATGTAACTCTTTATTCATTAAATGAATAAGACAACAGGGAGAAATATGCTCAAGGAATGTTGGTTTTCCTAGTTTTGGGTTTCTAGTGTAAAATATCCCTGTATTGTGTGTGATTGTCATTTATTTCTTGTTTAAATCTATCTTCTATTTCTTGGTTGGTTTAGTGTGAGTATTTATTTATCATCATTTGGTATCAGAGAATATATGTTGCTATGTGCAAGTCACATTAGAGAAAGGGTAAGAAAATCTTGGATTTGAGCTAAATAGAGGTCTAGTGGGAGTTGTAAGTCAGAGATATTTAAAGTTGTGCTTGAAACAATGCCAAGAAATTTGAGGATATAGATAGAAAAATTCAGTGGCCAGAATTTTGAGCTTTGGAATCTTAAAATTTAATATCTCCTTGTATATCAATAATAGTGGGAAGAGGCATGCCTGGGAACCATTTTGATGAGTATGTTGAGAGAAGAATGGGAGAAACTTGAAATAAGGGAAAGGAATATGATTCAACTATGTCTCTCAAATTTGGTATTCTTGAATGTTTTGGGTGAAGAATTTGAAAATAATTTGTGGGACAAGTTGAGAAGCTTCTACTAGTCAAAATCCTTGGTAAACAAGTTGTTCCTTTAGAAGAAGTTGTGTTTTTTGAGAATGAGTGATGGGAGCTTGGTAAAAGAGCATCTAAATGCATACAATAATGTAAAAATTTAGTCATTATCTATGGATATTAAAATCACTGAGGAGGATAAATGTATTAGCCTATTATTTTTTTTGCTAGACTCCTATGATAGCTTAGTCGTGGATATAGGGAGTAATTCGACCACACTAGCACTAAAATATGTGGTTTCATCTCTATTGTCATAGGAAATGAGATGGAAGAACATGGAAGGACCAATCAAATATTTCATGATGGTGAGAGGTCGACCAATCGACAAAGATAAAGGAAAATTATTTAGTAGAAAGTCTATGTCGAAGGACAAATATAAAGCCCTAGTTCATTCGAAGAGAAGATGTTAGAAATGTGGTAGAGTTGGAAATTACAGAACAGTCCACAAGTCAAAGGAAACATAAGTCATTACAAGATCCAACGTGAATTATTTGAATGAGATAGATAATGCTCTGAATAAATGAGGTGATATGTATCTAGCATTGACCAATACATAGTCAGATCAAGATAATTGGTTGATCAAATCAGGAGAATATTTTCATATGACACCTCATAAAGAATGGTTCTATGAGTAAGAGAGATATGAAGGGGGAGATCTATTCTCGGGGTATGAATTGATGATAAATTGTTTGGATGGGTAAGAGTCCAACTGACACTGCAAGATGAGAGGAGTAGAAATCCTCCAGGTGTGCTACATATTCAAGGTTTGACTGGAAACTTGATATCTGTTAGAAAAATGACTGATGCAAGTATGCACACTCTATTTTAGAAGGATATGTGATGTTGGCCCTTGGTTATGGAAACAAGCGAAGATCAAGGAAGAAAATAAAAAACGTGAACTGCGCGGAAGACACAGTAACTATTACTGGGTCGAAGTGAGCTAAAGAGAAGAAAAGATGGAGCAAAGTAAGAGAAAGCAAAACATTGGACAAAGAGATAGAGGATGATAGATCGACAAGGAAGATGGATCGTAGACAACTCAACAAGCGGAAAAATCCACTATTTGATGCTTTGGAGCACTGCATGAGAAGGAAGGAAAGATGGGCTGGCGAAGCCCTGAAAACACGGTCAAGTTGACCTCGGGTTTTAGATACCTAGGGTTTTGGTATCTAGGGTTTTGACACTTAGGTTTTAGCATAAAGGTGTCTAAGAACTATTGTAATGTATAAATAGAGGTCTAAACGACCTGAGATGGGTTGTTGTTGTTGTTATGTTTGTTATTGTGTGATCGAGTGAGGATTATTGTGTGAGATAGAAGTGTTGAGTGTAGAGCCTTCTGGGATTGTAAGATCTTCAGCTGGGTGTGAAGATCAAACCTACAGCTGGGTGTGAAGATCAAACCTACAGCTGGGTGCGCAGGAAGGGGAAAGATAGAGAGAAGAAGAAAGAAGATCTACTAGCTAAGAGCGCAAACAAGAACTGTATGCTTCATCTTAATATATTATAAAGCATAGTTTTGTGGACGTATCCCTAGAGAGGGGGTGAACCACGTATCTTTTGTGTTGTGTGTGTTTGATGCTCTATTCTGTGTCATGTGGTATACCATTATTGCATTACTATGTTAGATCTGATAGATAGTTCTGTAGAGTAGATATGAAATGGTAGATGATATATAACTGTTGTATTGATTTTGTATTGGATCCACTTGATATCCCCTTGGTTGTAGACATCTCTTTCCTGCAACCCCCCCCATAGCTGCTTCGGGTGAGATTTCATATGCTTCGCAGGTGTTTCCGAAAGGGACAGTAGTTAGGGCTTGTTGGCGCACTCTTGGAGATGAACCCTGGGTGTGCCCCTGTGCCAACAAATGGTTTTGTTGTCGGGACAAGAATCTTCTTGAGGGAATGTCAAGGTGGTTTCCATTGAACACAGAGATTCAGAAGTGGATAGAAAACCAAGAAAAGGACTTTGTTGAAGCCTAGAACAAGAACCCTAATCTTAGTATAGAGGATTGGTTGGAGAGATATATATTTATTGATATACATGAAATTTTATTTGGAGGAATCCATTAGGAGCTATATGAGTGGCTAGCTAGGTTAGCAGATACCCAATTTGAGATAAGATCTAGGCCACCTGTGGTTTGGATGTCAGCGCTAATCAAGAACATCAAGAGATTTGATGACGCTGTGTCAAGAGCCGTAGATGACTTGTTCGATAGCACCATTGGAGGGTACATCACCGAGTTTGTTGTTGATAGGGTAGAGTCATATAGCCAAGCCAAGAGAAATTTCTTTAAGGGACCCAGAGGAGAATTTTTACATTTTCTGAAGCTGAGGATCAAGATGTTATTGCATGAGAAGAAAATTTTGAAGATACAGTAGCTAGACAGATCTGAAAAGGCTAATGTTCAAGAATTTGGACAACGATAGCGACACAAAAGTTGGACATACACGCAGTGGGAGAGCGTTCAGAGAAGTTCATCTTGCGAACTTGTTTAAGAAAAACTACGCGGACAAGGGTTTCTATAGGGGAGAAGAGGTAGATCTGACAGACGAGGAGAATTCAAAATATACTAAGACAGATGAACCTCACCAAGAAGAGCCAGAAGCTTCAGGAATTGCGTCGACTATCAAAGTAAGCGTCGGTATTAATCCAGGGGATCAAATTTTGCTCAAAATTCAAAGTGCTTGGAATTGCTTCAAATCGAACGGGAGCGTAGGACTCATCGTTACGAATCCAATGCAACTCATTTGGGTTCAAATGGACATCAAGAGCGAGAGATATCGCATTGTGTTCAAAATGACAAACAAGCAAAAAATGGGTGCTGACTGTACAGTCCGTACAATCCATACGGACGCTGACTTGGCAGGTCGTACGACACATGGCAGGCAGTTGTGTGGATAGTTGGCTTATTACGTGGCATGTTTGCAATGAACGGGATGGCGACACGTGGCCCAATCAATGGCTGCCACGTGTCACACACATGTTGGTTTAAAATTTATGCATTCAGCAGGACTCGACCCCGCGACCTCCGGGCAGGGGAAGAGCCTTGGGAAGGGCCACCAACCGGAGTGCCACCACATGTGCCTTGTAATATAAATGGCGCATATTATATTTATGTTGAAATGTATTATATGGTGGGCGCAGACCGGGCCGGGGCTTAGCCCCGGCCCCCAGTCCCGCGTATATACAATGTGACCACATTATTATATGCGTGCTCTATTGTATAGCCCTTTCATTTGAGCCAGTGGTCGCATGGTATACAATGTGACCACAGGTGTGCCTATGTTTATAACCATTTGAACTTTGGCCCTTTATTTATATTCGCGCGGTCGTATGGCGCTTCACATGTCCATGGGCCTTAGACGGTTAAGGGCCAGTGCGTAATCGTGTGACAGTTTGTACAGGTTGTGTGGTTGCGCCCGGTGCTAAGTTTTTACACTTAAATATGTGTGTGGGCTAGGTTGAGCCAACAAGGGTGCGTTTTGTAGATGCAGAGACAACAAGTTTGAAGGGGGGACTTCCAGGAAGCCTATCTTCTTCAATTTTTGGCCAAACGAGGTGTCGAAAAAGCCCAGCTAGGGGTTTTTGGATGTTCTGAAGCCATTGAAGTAGTCTATTTGGCATTTTGATCATTGTAAAGAACATTTTTGAGCACTTTGAGAAAATAATACAAATGATCCATTGGAAGTTGGACTAGGAGATGTAGCCCAAGAGAGGGGTGAACTCCTTTATCATTTGTTGTGTTACGTGTTTTCTGTTCACTGTTTTTGTTGTTGTTTATATGCATCTTGAATGAGTAAATCCTATTAAATTTGTGTTGCAAAGTTGATCCATTTTCATTTTAACACATAAAATTTAACTTGCAAATATTTTCAAGAATACAAGTCTTC
>SNQJ01S0014553.1:0-54010 GCA_010110895.2 Picea sitchensis | reverse complement strand
TTAATGGTGCTGTGATTAACTATCCTACTTATGATAAGGAATTGTATGCATTGGTACAAAGTGTGAAAAAATGGAAACATTATTTGTTGGGGAAAGAAACCATTGTTCACACCGATCATCAACCACTGCAATACTTACAATCATAAACAAATCTACAACAAGCTAGGCACTTCAGATGGATGGGTTTTGTATAAAAGTTCCACTTGGTCATCAGGTATAAGAAGGTCATTTATAACAAAGTTGCTTATATGCTTTCAAGGCATTTTATTAGTGCTTTAGTTATTCTTAAGCATAGTCCTATCATGCATGAAAGTTATGTTGAGGAATATGCTTTGGATACTGATTTTAAAGAAGTATATGAAACTTTGTGTCATTCTAACCATGTTGAGGAATTGGATTACCATGTGCATGATAATCTTTTGTATCATCTTGGCAAGCTATGTATTCCACAGGGGGAAAGAATCACCATTATAAGAGAATCCCATTCTTCTCTTATTGCTGGTCATTTTGGTGTAGGAAAGACAGTGGCTAATTTGAAAAGACACTGCTACTGGCCTAAAATGAATGAAAGTGTTTCAAGATATGTTCGAGGATGTTCATTATGTGCCAAAAGTAAACCTAGCAATCGAAAGTTGGGTTTGAATACTCCACTTCCGGTTCCTTCTCGTCCTTGGGAAAGTATTTCCATGGACTTTGTAGGAGGTCTACCTATGTCTAGACGAAATCATGATTATCTTTATGTTGTGGTTGATCGATTTAGCAAAATGTGTATTTTGATGCCTTGTACGAAGTAGGTTATAGCTGAGAAAACAACACAAATGTTCTTTCAAAATGTTTGGGTGCATTTTGGATTGCCTAAATCCATTATTTCTGATTGGGATTCTCGATTTGTTGGAAGTTTTTGGTCGAGTTTATGGGCACTCATGGACACCAAATTGAAAAAGAGAACAACTTTTCATCCACAAACATATGGTGAGACAAAAGTGGTAAATCGAACAGTGGTGCATCTTCTTTGTGCTTATTGCAACAAGCATCCTAAACTTTGGGATGATCACTTACACTATATTCAACATGCTGACAATCAAGCTAAGCACTCTTCAACTCAAACGTCGCCATTTGAAGCATGTTTTGGCTATTTTCCCAAATCTCCTTTAGATTTTATCTTTGGGAAGGATATTGCTATTGAAGGTCAATATGACATTGATAGGGTAGAAAATTTCATTAAACAAATTCAGTCGATACATCAAATGGTGCAAGAGCAGTTGGAAAGGAGTCAAGCCAAGTACAAGACGAGACATGACAAGCATCGTGTTGATCACAGTTTCCAAATTGGAGATGAAGTTTGTCTTTACATTAGTAAGGAGAGGCAATATTATGGTCCTTTCAAGATTATCGACAAGATTGGTAACAATGCCTTCCATTTAGATTTGCCTCCTTATATTCAAATGTATGCAACTGTTAATGTTGAGAATTTGAAATTGTATGATCCTCCTTTGATTGATGATGAAGGAGAGCATGTTCATATTCATTCTATAGATGATTTTCCCCAGAATATCTTACACAACTACATGAAGACACCATCCTTGACAGGAGAATGTGAACTTCAAAACTAGGAAATGTGGAGTATCTTCAAGTTGGTCTTAAAGGTACAATTACAAGCAAAGCCAAGTGGATTGAGGTTGGAAAGGTGAGGGAGCTATACCCTCATCTTCAGATAGACTGAAAATAGTCTTTTGGAGGTCCAAAATCTTTCCAATGGGGAGGTGTGATCCAGGGGATCAAATTTTGCTCAAACTTCAAAGTGCTCAGAATTGCTTCAAATCGAATGGGAGAATAGACCTCATCGTTACGAATCTAATGCAACTCGCTTGGGTTCAAACGGACGTCGGAAGCGAGAGTTATCACGTTCTGTTCAAAATGACAAACATGCAAAAAAGGGGTGCTGACTGTACAGTCCATACAAACGCTAACTTGGCAGGCCGTACGACATGTGGCAGGCAGTTGTGTGGACAATTGGCATATTATGTGGCATGTTTGCAATGAATGGGATGGTGACACGTGGCCCAATCAATGGCCGCCACGTGTCACACACATGTTGGTTTAAAATTTATGCATTCAGCAGGACTCGTCCCCGCGACCTCCAAGCAGGGGAAGAGCCTTGGGAAGGGCCGTCAACCGGTACGCCACCACATGTGCCTTGTAATATAAATGGCGCATATTATATTTATGTTGTAATGTATTATATGGTGGGCGCGGAATAGGCCGGGGCTTAGCCCCGACCCCTGGTCCTGCGTATATACAATGTGACCACATTATTATATGTGCACTCTATTGTATAGCCCTTTCATTTGAGTCGTTGGTCGCATGGTATGCAATGTGACCACGGATGCGCCTATGTTTATAATCGCTTGAACTTTGGCCCTTTATTTATATTCGCGCGGTCGTATGGAGCTTCACATGCCCACGGGATTTAAATGGTTAAGGGTCAGTGCATAACCGTGTGACAGTTTGTACCGGTCATACGGTTGTGCCCGGTGCTAATTTTTTATGCTTAAATATGCATGTGGGCTAGGTTGAGCCAACAAGGGTGTGTTTTGTAGATGCAGAGACAACAAGTTTGAAGGGGGACTTCCAGGAAGCTTATCTTCTTCAATTTTTCTCCAAACGAGGTGCCGAAAAATCCCAGCAAGGGGTTTTGGACGTTTTGAAGCCATTGGAGCAGTCTATTTGGAATTTTGAGCATTGTAAAGCACATTTTTTAGCACTTTGAGCAAATAATACAAATGATCCATTGGAAGCTGGACCAAGAGATGTAGCCCAAGAGAGGGGTGAACTCCTTTATCATTTGTTGTGTTATGTGTTTTCTGTTCACTATTTTTTATGCTATTTATATGCATCTTGAATGAGTAAATCCTATTAAAGTTGTGTTGCAAAGTTGATCCATTTGCATTTTAACACATAGAATTTAACTTGCAAATATTTTCAAGAATACAAGTCTTCTTCACTTTTAGATCAGGCACTCTTCCTATTCTTTCAACAACCTTAAGTACCCAGAGTAACCTAAGTCATTAGAGCACGGTCACTAATAGTCCATCACATACTCAGTCCAAAAACTTAGGAAGATATATGGCAGATGAGATGAGGTTACCCACCTTTAGAGGGGATGGATCTTCACCTTTAGAGGCAGATGAGATCCTGAGCTTCACTGGTTTCTCTGCAAAGTTGTGTGGAGTATTAAGAATATCATCGACGAAGTTGTAAAACAAGCTCAGTTCAGTATTACCCTAAGAGATCGTGCACTGAGCTGGTATATGAAATTTGTCCAAGGAACTACGCCTAAACCATTGAATGCTATTAAGACTTTGTTAATTGCTCAGTTCAAGAAACCCAAGTTAGAATCACATTGCAATACAGAGATGAAAGAAATCAAATAGAGAATTTCTGAACTGGTATGGGAGTTCGATCAGAGATTCAAGACCTTGACAGGCCATCTGAGTTTTCAAATCCTAGATGAGAAGAACAAGGAATGGTTCATTGCTTCCCTCTTACCACACATCAGAGTTCCTCTGATGCAGTTTAAGATTGCTTCGTAGGCTAAAGTGTTGGACATCTCCATGAAGTTAGAATCAACCCCTATGGGAGAATCCAACTCAGGTATGAGTCAAATCTTGAGTCAACTAACTAGTTTGTCTCTATAGGTCAAAGATTGAATAAAGACAAGGGAAAAAATAAAAGAGAAGACATATGGTGTGTCAGATGTAGGTCAGAAGGCCACGAAAAGGAACACTTTCCCCTATTCCATGAATAATTGTCCTCTAGATCTCTGATCCCCTTGAAACAAGTTACCCTACCCTGGTGCGAGGTATGCAGAAAGAGACATCGCCTTAGTGAGTGCTACTACATGAAAAAATATGTTCAGACACCCACAAATTTGTATTGCATGTTCTGTAAGTCTGTAGGACATGATGATAGGGATTGTAGGGTTTATAATCTGATGCATGAAAGGTCAAGGGATATATACAAGATTCAAGGTGAAGTACAACAAGAAGGAAACACCACGCAGTATAACTCCCCTGGGAGAGGAAACTTCAACCCTCGTGGTGAATTCCGAGGAAGAGGAAGAGGAGGTATTATGGTTCAAGGTCGAGGATAGATAATATTCTATAACTGTGCACAACATGGAGACTTGGCAAGGGATTTTCAAAACCCTTGTACCATTTTCATCTATTGCAACTCCTTCGAGCATGTTATCGAGGAATGTCCAACATTGTTGGCTAAACTTCAAGAGAAATGGGGACCTCAGCAGAACCTGCATAAATAATTGATCAAATATGAACCTCATGAAGAAGACCCTAGAGTCATTGTTATCACTCGAGGAGGCACTATCACAGGAGAAGACAGAAAGATACAAGGAAAGACTACAGAAGAATCAGGAATTAGGAAAGATGAAAAGAAGACACAAAATTTTGATGCAAAGGAAGAAAACAAAAATGTTCGAGGAGGAAAGAAGAGAATTCAGGGGAGACTAAGGCTCTTCATCAAAGACATCACCAGAAGTAAGAGAATGTGGAATTTCTCTAGCATTTGATCAGTATGCTTCACCCGAAGATGGAAAAGAGGTGAGTAAGCTTCTCAGTTTCTTGTATACATTTATAGAGATGATTAAAGACGAGAAAGCTATACAAGAACTGCAAAACTTGGTCAGACGACATGAGATAGGAAGGCTAGATCCTTTACTGAATAAATAAGTACATCAACTATCCAAGAAGAGAAGGAAGAATAAGGAACTACATTTGAATGCTCAGATTGGAGAGTATGATATAGACTATGTGGTCCTCGACTTAGGGTCGGAGGTCAATGTCATGACGAAGAAAACCTAGGCACTGATGGTAAAACCTAAGTTGAAATATTCCCCTATCAGGCTTAGGATGGATAATCAGCAGGCAGTAAGCCCCTTCAGAATATTGGAACATGTCCTCCTCGACATCGACAGAGTGAGGACATTTGCAGACTTCTAGGTGATTGAAATAGTTGATGATAGCTGCCCTTACCCTGCGCTATTAGGAATTGATTGGGATTTCGATAATTTCACCGTGGTTGATTTAAAGAAAAGGTGAATTAATTTTGAAGGAGATGGCCTTAGGGTCATCACACCGTTAGATCCCAATGAAGGTCTGTGATACATTGATCCCATCAGAGAAGAAGACCATGCATACGAACTGGAAAACATATACAAATTACCAGTCAGACAACAGGATTACATTAATCCTACGGCGGATGGAAATTTGAGCTGGCGAAGTGACAACGCATGTTCATTAGATTCAAAAGAAGCACTGGAGAACTAGAAGAACAAAATGTATGAATTATATACAAGGCGATGTGCTAGATTAACCAGAGAAGTACACTGGATCAGGACAGCAGTAAGTAACTTACCCACTTTTGATGGTCTGAATCCTTTAGAAGCCTTCTTGTCTAACTTTGAATAAAGTGTACCAACACAACAATGCTTGTTGGAAATGGATGAGGCCTTGAAAGCCACACCAACAAGATGGTGGGGGACACACAAAAAAAAGGTTACATAATGGGTACAATGTCGTACCCTCATGACCGCGCAGTTCTCAACACAAGTAGAAGGCTCCGAAGTTAGGTACATAGGTCGAAGCTGCCCAAAAGACCATGTGCAAAGTTATGAGGAGGCCTGGAGAAATATTCCTCAAGAGAAATGTGTGCAAAAATTCATAAACACGTTGGACACTATCCCTATCAACTAGTACCTTCGAGAAGAATTGCGCCTCATCACTACAGATTGGGAAGGTATGAATCATAAATTTGTCACCACCTTTTTATTTGAAATCCAATATCCTACATTAGATCAATCATTATAGACTATAATACATAAAGTGTTTGAGGAGGCACCTAGCCTCCCTTTGGAGAAAGAAGAGGATGAATGGACTGTGCCTCTCTAGAAACTGCAAGGTTGTTACAACATCAATTCTCATGAAGACGATGATCCTAGGAAAGTGAACATCGCATAAACAGAAGGCCAGAGATGTGGAAGGACAAGGAGTTGAGTTACCATTCATTGGAAAACCGATCAATATCAATAAAGTCAATATTGGAATAGAGAAAACATCGAAGCTTGCAAATGTTGGAGATTATTCGGATGCTTCCACTATTGACAAGATCACCGAGTTACTGCATGAATATCAAGACTTGTTTCTTACCAAGTTCACTGATATAAAGGGAATTAAAGGGCCTATGGGAGAAATGAGGATCCCTTTGAAACCAGATGCAAGACTAGTCAAGAAGAGACCCTACATATTGAGCCCTAAATATAAAGAAAAAGTGAATATTGAGCTTGACAAAATGTTGGAAGTAGGAATTATAGAATCTATCGAAGAATCAGAATGGATTAGACCTATGGTCATACAAGACAATAAGACAAGAGATATCAAGATCTTAGGAAGCTGAATGATGCCTGTTTGCATGACCCTTTCCCTATGCCATTCACTAACGAAGTGTTAGATAACATAGGAGGTCAAGAAGTATATTCTTTTACAGATAGATTTTCAGGATACCATCAGATCTAGATTGCCAATGAAGATCACCATAAGACTACCTTTGCCTCAGAATGGGGATCCTACCAATACACAGTAATGCCATTTGGATTGAAGAATTCCCCAGCCATATTTTCCAGGGTGGTAGTCAAAGCATTCAAGGAGTTCCTACATAAGTTTCTAGAAGCATACTTTGATGATTGGATTGTTTTTAGTTTATTGAAAAATCATATCGAATGTTTAAGTCTAATGTTAGACAAGTGCAAGCAGTGTCAGATTGCCTTAAACCTGAAGAAGTGCATTTTATTTTCACCATTTGGAGTGTTGTTAGGTCATATTGGAAGAAAGTAGGGATTGTTGGTAGATCCATCTAAAATTGCCATCATAGTTGATCTACCCCCTCCTACTTCAGTCAAACAGCTACGCACTGTGTTGGGACACACAGGATATTACAGGAAGTTCATTAAAGGCTATGCCCAGATTACAACACCCATGGAGAAGCTTTTAAAGAAATATTGTCAATTCACTGGATAGAAGAATGCCAGCAGAGCTTCGACACACTGAAACAGAAAATCGTTACCGCACCTATTCCAGTTTTCCCAGATTGGAGTAAAAAATTTCATGTGCATGTAGATGCATATTATATTGCATTAGGAGCTGTGTTAGCACAACCAGGAACATGATACATCGACCACCCGTTATCCTTTGCTAGAAGGAAGCTATCAATAGTATAGATCAACTACACCACCACTGAAAGAGAAGGGTTAGCCATGGTGTATGTGTTGCAGAAGTTCCACCACTACTTGTTGGGAGGACACTTTAAAATGTTTACTGATCACTCCACACTGAAATACCTAGTCAACAAGCCAATGTTGGGGGGGAGAATATGCATATGGATTCTGATATTTCAGGAATATGATTTTGAGATCATAGCTAAGCCATGGAGAATGAACAAAGGTCTCGACCACTTGTCGAGGTTGGAACACGGAGAAGAGCCCACTATTTTGGAGGATACACTACCAAATGCACAAATTCTAACCATTAGAAATATCGATGATCACTTCACAGATAAATTCCAGTTCCTGACAACTAGAATGACACTAAGTGAACATACAATCACCCAGAGGAAACAACTAGTAGTGCGTGTCGCAAAATTTTCTCTTATAGCGGGACAACTATACAAGATTGGACCTGATGAGATACTGCGGAGGTGTGTTATGGAGATAGAAAGACCATTAATCCTCGCCAAATGTCATGAAGGCATTGCAGCAGGACACTGTGCAGGGAAAGCCACTGTGCAAAAGTTTCTTCGAGATGGCCCTTGGTAGCCTACCTTATACAGATATGCTAAGAACTATTACAGAGCTTGCGATGTATGCCAAAGAGTTGAGAAACCGTCCAGAAGAGATGAAATGTCGTTAGCACTACAACTGACCCTACAAGCATTTTCGAAATGGGCCATTGACTTTGTGGGACCTATTAACACACCAAGGAAGTGCACAGGAGCAAGGTACATAATTACTGCAACAGAGTAGTTGACCATATGGGTCGAAGCAAGAGTAGTAAGGACTGTAGTGCCACTACAACTACGCACTTCATATTGGATGACATCATAACTAGGTTTGGATTCCCGAAGATCCTTATGAGAGATCAAGACACACATTTCATTAATAAAACAATTGAAGCCTTGACCAAGGAATTTATAGTTCATCATCAGAAGAGAACACCTTACCATCCATAAGAAAATGGGACAGTTGAAGCATTCAATAAGATCTTGGAGAACCACTTGCAAGAAGCTAACAATGCAGACCCCCTTTAAATTGGTGTATGGTCTTGAAGTCGTTGTCCCAATGGAATATTTGGTACCAAGCTTAAGAATTGTTTCCTTTACATATATGGACGACACTAGCGTTGTTCGAAAGAGGCTTGCACAGTTGGTCGAACTGGAGGAAGACAAATTTATTGTAGGATTTCATCAGCAGGTCTAGAAAAAAAGAGAGAAGGCCTACCATGAAAGACACATTAAGAAGAAGGTATTTAAGCAAGGTGATCTCATACTGGTATATGATAGTAAGTTCATGAAACATCTTGGAAGGTTCATAATGCATTGGCTTAGGCCATATGAGGTTTTCTATATGACAGAAGGAGGACTTGCACTATTGAAGACTTTGAATGGAGAATGGAGGGAAGGTTTGGTGAATGGGATTTGACTGAAGTTGTATTGTGACAACCAACCTCCTCACAGATATCACTAAAAGTATGAGGATAAGGGTCTCGGTACTAGGTGTAGTTGAAACTGGGTAACAGACACAGAAAAGATAGTCTGCACAAGGGAGGAAGGGAGGACTAGAGCTAGAAGTATAGGCTGCCCTGCATAGTATGAAGATAAAGAAGAGTAGAGGGATCAGATCTAAAGTGTCTCGGGATGAGTCAAAGGTGAGTGTTGGGGGCCTGTTGGCCCTTGGTTATGGAAGTAAGTGAATATTAAGGAAGAAAAGGCAAAACGTGAACTACGCGGAAGACACAGTGGTTGTTACTGGGTCGAAGTGAGCAAAAGAGAAGAAAATATGGAGTGAAGTAAGAGAAATAAAGACATTGGACAAAGAGATCGAGGATGACATATTTACAAGGAAAATGGATCGTGGAAAAATTAGCAAGTGGAAAAATCCACTATGGGATTCTTTGGAGCATCACGCAAGAAGGAAGGAAAGACAGGTTGGCGAAGCCCTGAAAACATGAGTCAATTTGACCTAGGGTTTTAGATACCTAGGGTTTTGGTATCTAGGGTTTTGACACTTACGTTTTAGCCTAAAGGTGTCAAAGAACTATTGTAATGTATAAATAGAGGTCCAAAGGACCTGGGATGCATTGTTGTTGTTGTTTTCATTGTTATTGTGTGATCAAGTGAGGATTATTCTATGTGAGAGAAGTGATGAGTGTAGAGCCTTCTGGGATTGTAAGATATTCAGTTGGGTGCGAAGATCAACCTTGTAGCTGGGTGCATAGGAAGGGGAGATATAGATAGAAGAAGAAAGAAGATCCGCTGGCTAAGAGCGTATACAAGAACTGTATGCTTCATCTTAATATATTATAAAGCACACTTATGTGGACGTAGCCCTAGAGAGGGGGTGAACCATGTATATTTTGTGTTGTGTGTGTTTGATGCTTTGTTCTATGTCATGTGGTATACCATTATTGCATTACTGTGTTATATATGATAGATAGTTTTGTGGAGTAGATATTAACTGGTAGATAATATATAACTGTTGTATTGATTTTTTATTGGATCCACTTGATATCCCCTTGGTTGTAGACATCTATGTCCTTCAACCCCCCCCCATAGTTTCTTCGGGTGAGATTGCATCTGCTTCGTAGGTGTTTCCGAAAGGGCCAATAGTTAGGGCTTGTTGGTGTGCTCTTGGGGCTGAACCTTGGGTCTACCCTTGTGCCAACATGTGAAAAATGGTTACGAGTGATATGGTATTAATGAAAGAAGTTTGGATTGGAACCCTGTACAAGTTGTTAGGGAATGTTGACTTGACTATATGAAACAACATTTATGTTCTTGAAGTTGAATCGACTTCGAATTGACTCAGATTAACTCATGATGAGATGATACAAATAGACTCAATTGTTCTTCACCATTTCAACCAGACCATGTTATGGCACCATCGGTTGGGACACATTAGGAAAAAATGACTTCCATCTATGAAAAAGAAAGGTATGGTCAAATTTTTTCCTAATTGTAATTTGGAAGTCGACTTTTGTGAAAATTGCATATATGGAAAACAAAATCAGGTTAGGCTCCCATCTAGAGCAAGAAGAAAAAAAAGGATTCTAGAATTGATACATAGTGATGTGTTTGGTCCTATTCTGGTCCCTTCACTTGGTTGATCCTTGTATTATGTTTCCTTCATAAACGATTTTTCCAAGAAGACATGGATATATTTCCAGAGAAAGAAATCATATGTTTTTGAGAAATTCAGAGAGTTTAAATCTCTTGTGGAAAACCAAATAGATAACAAGATCAAGGTGTTGAGAACTGAAAATGGTAGTGACTTCTGTGGAAAATATGTTTAGTAGTTCTCTAAATAGTGTGGCATAGCATGAAAAAATACTACACCATATACCACACAAAACAATGGAGTCACTAAGAGAATGAATAGGATGTTGATGGACAAGGCAAGGAGCATGCTCAGTGGTGATAGACTCACACAAGAATTCTAGGAAGAGGCAATCGACACTACAAAATATTTGGTAAATAGGTATCCTTCAGTAACAGTGGTCCACTCGATTCCACATGAAGTATGGTTTGGTAAGAATCCTTCCCTTTAACATCTCAAAGTATTTAGTTGTGATGCATTTGTGAATGTTCCCAAGGAAAATAGGAACAAGTTGCACAAGAAGGAAATCAAGTGTATTTTTATTTGGTACGAGGATGGAATGAAAGTATATAATCCTTGGGATCCTGCATCAAGGAAAATGATTTAAAATCGATATGTGGTATTTAGGGAAGTTGATGGAACTTCCTATTTTGGAGAGGATCAAATGGAAAAAGAACTAGAGAAGTTGGTGTTTGAACTAAGGAACGAAGAAGATTATTTAGATGAGTCAATTGAATTAGATGAAGAGGTGGAACAACCAATTATAGTTGTAAGAATGTATGAACAAGTAAGAAATCTAGTTGAAAGGTATAGTTAGTCTAATTTTTGTTATATGCCACTAATGAGGAGCCCAAGTTGTTCAGGGAGGTAGTCAACTCGATAGAAGGTAAATTGTGGAAGGACGCCATGGTTGAAGAAATGGAATCCTTGTACAAGAATGAGACATGGGATCTAGTCAAATTACCTAATAGAAGGAAACCTTTCAGTAGCAAGTGGGTGTTCAAGAAAAAGTTGAATGCGACAATTCAATTTGAGAAATTCAAAGCTTTGCTAGTAGTGAAAGGATATTCCCAAGTCAAGTGAGTCAACTTAGATGAGATTATTTTCCCTATTGAAAAATCAACTTCCATTAGAGTATTAATGTATCTAGCTGTAACATTTGATCTTGAGATAGAGAAAATGGATGTGATGAAAACATTCCTACATGGGGACCTGGATGAATAAATCTGCATAAAATATCTAAAAGGATTCATAGTAAAGGGAAAGAAAGAGCTAGTGTGCAATTTGAAATTATCCCTTTATGTTCTAAAGAAGTCACCAAGGATATGGTACCAAAAGTTTGACTGCACATACATCCTTAGTTTGGGTTTTGTGAGAAGAAAGGTTGATCATTGTTTATATTCCAAGGAAGAATATGATCATTTCATATATGTAGCATTATATGTCACCGACATGTTGTTGGTCAAAAACATCACAGATTCTATAAAGGAGGTGAAGAAGCAACTGTCCTCCAAATTCTACATGAAGGATCTTGACGCAATGAAATTCATTATGGGAATGGATATTAAAAGAGATGATTCAATTAGAAAGCTCTGGTTGAATAAAAGGAAGTACATTGAAATAGTCTTGAAGCGTTTCAACATGTAATATTTCAAACCGGTCAAGATACCAATCCTTTTTGGGAGAAACACTAATTGTTGAATAGTGTCTAAACACATAAGAATAAATAGAGGACATGGAACATGTTCCCTATGCTAGTGTTGTGGGTAGTTTGAATTATGTGACAGTCTTCACTCAAATAGACATTACTCATGTAGCGGGAGTATTAAGCAGATATATTTCAACACTTGGGAAATAACATTGGACATCTGTCAACAGAGTGTTTAGGTATTTGTGTGGAACAAACAATTATTTTATATGCTACCAAGTGAATCCTGAAGATGACAGTGAAGTAAATGTACATGGCTTTGTCGATGTCAACTAGGTGCTATAGTGGGAAAACCCCCCTACAGACTACACTAGGGTTCTAAAGTGCAGGCAGAGCTAACCGTCTAAAGTCTCCTACTTTTAACAACTATCCTGACAATACCCCACATTCATGCATAAATTAGAAAGTATAGGGATACGATAGTCTTACCTTAAACTCTGCGTTCAGTGTTAATCCCTTTGGTCCTGGTCATTTCTTGACTGCAAATCTCCGCCCAAGGTTGACCTGCATTCACGAAAAGACAAACAAGAAACTACAAACATGCATTCTATATATGAATTAGTGGGTTATATGTCATAACAAAATGTACATCAAACATAAAGATTAATCACATCATGTGGTGGGATGAAAAAAGTACTTCTTTATATTAATCTCACAAAGTCACTTACAAAATGAGATCGGCGGCTGCTCCTTGAGCCCGGTCCTGAGCTCCTCTTCACCAAGCTCCAACTGCTTCCATGTGTCCTTCTTCTCTCATACTTGTCTCTAGAGAACGGGCATAGGCTTATGGATGAGGAAAAAGGAGAAAGAATAAGGAATTCTAACTCAAAACTCACAATGTGGTTGCAAATTATTGGGGCAAGGGGGGGAATAAAAATGGGCAGAGTTTCATTGTTTCTATGTTTTTCCTTCGAATGAGACCCCAAAACCTCTTTTTATATGACAAAAGATGGTTATTCGATTGGGGGATAGGCTATAAGTAGTCAATTGGTTAGGAAACCACCCAATAGCCCATAATCTCAACCAATCCCTTGCAACTTTTTATTTTTTGCAACTTTTGTGAGTATACACAGACTACAATAGTATAGCTAGCATATGTACGTGGGCAGTAGTAATGAAACTACCATACATACGCGGGAAGTAGTGGTGCAGGGCATGTAAATCTTCAAAAATTTGGTTTTTAAGAAGAGTTATTCAATATTGGCTTGGAAAAAATAGTAAGTAAGATGGCCTGGAGCTAGGTATGCATGTCTGGTGAAAATTAGGGTTATAATAGATAACCCGCTAATTTGTGATATTAGAATAGCATCTGATGTCCAAAATACATTAAAAATATTTACCAACGTACAAAGTGAGTGAGCCCGGGACCATAGTTCGAGAGGTGCAATCTGCAAAATAACAATTGTCTCACCAAGGCAGGCATACCCATGCTTGGGATGAAATAAATCATGGTTTCCAATCAAGTGCACTACAAATCCATGTCATATAACTATATAAAGTGTAGCCGTGAGCAATACACAACCGATCTACATCTCAAAATAAAAGATATACATGTATAGTATCCATCTTCAATAAGCTAATGACTCCTGATGGCTGGAGATGTGGCCTTCAAATCTCGAGAAACAACTTCAAGATCTTCAAAAATTGGGTAGGAGTGTAATGTGATTGTACGACTTCACTACCTAGAGTTCTTCGACGGCTTTTCGGGGAACAAAAAAAAGGATCTTGGTGATTAGGAAGAGAACTTCATTGATTTCGAACAAAGACTTTGATTGGAATTTCGGGATGGCTGAGCATGAGGACAAGAGACAAAATGCAGAAGGATAGATTCAAGTTGGGTAAAAATTCCCTTGGACAATAGCATGATGAATGATGAGACTCAGGAATCATGGTACTGACATAAGTTCACGATCCAAGAGGCAACAAAAAATCTCCATATGTTTTGAAGAATAACCAAATAGAGGAGAACACAGCTCTATGTTATGAGAACAACTTCCTAAGGTCATATTAAATCCAAGAGATTAACGAACAAATGGAAGGATGTGCTTTGTCCAAGGGTGACTCATTGTGCTGCCATAAAAAGAAAATACTTTTCCGATCCTCTTTTTGGGGTATATTTGATTTTTTTGTCTTTTTCAATATTTTGAAAGCTTGAAAAAGAATAAAAGAATGCTACGTTACAAAGAAGGAACGAGTGTCACAAGCATACTAGTTACAAGCACAAGCAACACACTAATGCTCAGAGCAAGGAGACATGTGCAGGAAAAGGACACTTGGGAAAAATTTTCCATGGGTCAAGGTGTCAAGATGCAAAGGCAAAGTGCAACAAGGCTTGTGTATAAGGCATGCTTCACAGGTTTAGTTGAGAGCAACATGGAGTCGACATTAGCATAAAAATGTAGCAATGCAAATGCGATTGATAAGAAACAATGATAACGTCCTTCAATGTAATTTTAAATGAGCCCAGAGAAGGTAAACTCGGTGGTTTTTGATTTTCAGAGAGTCTGAAAAGGCGCAAAAGAAGACTCCACCGGGGTACCTTTTTCAAGGATAGTCTAGTCGGCTCAAAAAATGGATAAATTAGCACCAAAAATTATGTCTGTTCAAAACCATTTTAACAGGTGTGACACAAACAATATCACTTGACAATATTTTCAATTTTAAGGAGTCTGAAAAGAGCTTAACTATGGACTCGTTGCCTTTTTCTAGATTTAGTCTCCTCAGCCCGAAAAAAGGTGAAATTTACTGAGGAGAACTCTCCTGGCGAGATGAATCTCTCGAGGTGTACCTTTTTCCTCCTCAATATATAGGCCAGAAAAACGGGTAAACGCATGCCAGTAGATGTTTTTTTAAACCAATTAACGAGTGTGAAAGAACAAGGTCACTCGATGATGCAGGAGCATCTCTCCACATCAACCAGCCAGCCAGCCAACCACGTCGAGAGTGTGCATTCAAAGCTGAAGAGAGAGGCGCAACCTCATTTAAATTTGAAATTGAATGTAATTAATGTTTTAAGCTGGTGAGTTGTAGAGCCATTCCTTTGTGCAGGCATTAGGTAGATCGGCCTTTAATGTGTGTAATGGCTGAGATATAGATCTCATAGCGGACTAGACAGCCCATTCAATGTAATTGAATAGGGTAGGTGAATCTGGAGGGAAGCGCTCTAAGAGCCCCCTGAGGTAAAAGAGATTTCCAGATCTCATTTGGAGTTAGTGAAGAGTGAGGATCTGCATGTAGAGTAGAGAAGAGAAGAGCCAGAGAGAGCTCGAGAACACATTGTAATTTCAGGCATATGCCATTTAATATAAACAGAGCAGTTTTTCCTGCATGAATTCTGTGTTATGTGGATGTCTGTGTGTGTTCTCTATGTATGTTGTAGATGTATGTTATGTTGATGCATTCTGCAGGACTTGTTTGGTTTCAGGCTTGAGAGGTCTTTGAGGTTTCATGCCAGTAGGACATGACAGAGTGTTGTGGACTCTGAATACTGGTGCACTGAGGCACTTCTGAACTCTGCGGAGTCAGACAAAGACATGTTGTGGAACAGAATCTGGAGTCAACAACTCAGAGGAGTGAAGACCTCAAGGTTGTTGAAAACCTTGGAGGCAAGGCTGTGTATGAGAGACACAATTGCAGACAGAATTCTGTTGTGAATTCTGTAGAGCTCTGCCAAGTGGGCATTGGGCATATGCACAGGGGTGTAGTTGAAGGAACTCTATTGTGAGTTCAGACAGAAGACAAAATCTCTGGGGAATTCTGTAGAGCTCTACCAAGTGGGCATTGAGCATATGCACAGTGCTGCATTTGGAGGAACTCTGTTGTGAGTTCAGAAAAGACAGAATCACTAAGGATTCTGTGGAGCTCTGCCACGTGGGCATTGAGAAGGTGCAAGGAGTGCACAGAAGAAGAACTCTATTGTGAGTTCAGAGAGAAGACAAAATCACTGAGGATTCTGAGAAGATCTACCAGGTGGGATTTGAGCAGGTGCATAGAGGCACAGGATAAAGGAGATAGTACTGCTGAACGTTCTATGAAAGAGAAGAAACTCTGCCAAGAGGGCATTGAGTCGGTGTGCAGGGAGGAACAGAAGAGAAAAGAGATCTTTGAGTTCTGGAGCTGGAGGAAGTATCCACTGAGGGGTCTTCACTGGGTTTTTGAACACCCAGAAGGACTCAGCAAGAGGTTTCTTGATAAGGAAACTAGGAAGGCACTATATTCTCCATCTGTGGGAGAAGAAAGACAAAATCCATTAAGGGGTCTGAGTGTTTGCAGAAGCTCAGGAGGAACAATGCTTTTACGCGCATTGGCGAAGCTCAGAGGTGAGGAGTTCACAGAGGAAAAGGAGAACAAAGGTTGAGGCCTTTAGGAGCTGGAAGTTCTTCCAAGTCTGGGAAGAAAGCACAGAATCTCAGAGGGGAAACGACCACTGTCGGATTGGCGGAGAGAAGAAGATCTGGACCGCCGATTTTCACGTCCAGGAAAGAGCACCAGAGGAAGTGCATGGGAAGAAACGATCTGCACTATTAGATCTGGAGAAAAATCCCGTCAGCCATCAGATTCGGTGAGAAGTGAGGAGGTTACGACTGGGTTTCCAAGGAGCAAGCCCAGGAGGTTTGAGGACCGTTGGATGTTCTCATAGATACCCGTCAGTCGTTGGATCGGGAGAAGGCACGCACAGTTTAGCCTCTGGAGGAGAGTGCAGGGAAGGAGAAGGATCTGAACTGTCATATCTTGAGTAGATTACCCGTCAGCCGTGGGATCTGACAGGAGATGCACGAGGGTTACCATCGGGATTTGAAGGATCGGTAGTCCCGTGGTCGAATGTTTTTCGACATGTGAAACCCCGAAGTCCCAGGAAGATATGGGTCGTCCATCAGTTGGACACATGGAGGAGATCGAAGCATCAGGAGTCCAGGAAATCATAAGTCTTGTGGACAAGAGATCTGGGAAATCCAGGTTGAAAAGCCCGACATAATCTGATCCGTCCATTCAGGGGGACAGGTGTCAGAAATCCGCGTAGAGTCGGGATATTTAGCATCGGGAAATTAGAGTTCCTGAGGTCGAAGGGATTGGGACATCACAAGTCTCGAAACCCCGGAGAGATCGGGATTTTCCATCATAGGGGACACGTGGAAGAAATCAAGTGCCATTGGGGAAAGCTCGACAAGAGGGCTTCATCGGAGAATCGGGATTTGGAGTTTCATGAGTCCTATGAACAATCGCATTCAGACATTGTGAAATCGTGAAACGCGATTTCTCGACAACCGGAGGATAGCATGGGGCCACAGAAGAGTCAGTGAGGAGGACAGGTGGCATCCCATATCAGGTATCGGGATATCGTGGATCCCGTGAGTGAAGTGTTCATGCATTTCAGTTTCACAAACCCTGAAAACCCGATGAGGGTGAAGGAGCCATAGTGGGAGCCAATTGTCAGCATATCAACAGAGAATCGGGATTCGGGGAATCGGGAATCCCGTGGACATATGCATTTTGACATTTGAAACCCTATAGCCCCAATGGGAGACAAGGTTGCGGTCTTGTGAGTTAGCGGTCATATGGGCCAGGAGCTAGCTAGGAGAGCTAACGTGTAGAGAGCACATCAGGATTCGAGGAATCACGAGTCCAGAAGACATGTGCATTTGCACATTGGAAAGTCTGAAACCCTGATGAGGGGGTATGTCTGCGGTCATATAGAGGGAGGTCGTATGGACCCAAAAGACTAGCCCAAGGGGACTAGCAGAGTTGGAGTGCGTTGGTAATCGAAGGATCACAGATCCAAAGGGCATTTTCATTTTGGCATTAGAAAGCCCAAAACCCCGACGAAAGGAAAGACATAAGGCTGCGGTCTTGTGAGCACGGTCATGTGGACCAGGGCATAGCCAGGAGGGGCTAAAGCCGGGTAGAGATCTCATCGGTGATCAGGTAATCGAGAGGACAGTGACTCTCAACATCAAGAAGCATGAAACACCGAACCCCGAAACTGAGTCGGGGTCAACCACGGCAAAGTGCTGAAGGTCGTGTGAAGGAAAGAAAGGACCTGTGGATCGGGTTTTAGCCGAGATTCCAGCAGGGAATCGGAAGAGCTTCTTCGGGTCATGTAGTTGATTGATCGATCCTGTGAGTAGGAGAGCGTGACAGGGGTGCAGTTGCGGAGTTCTCACTGCGTCAAGTGGTATCAGAGCTTGAATCTTGCTTGTATATTTCAGGCAAGAGAAGCAGGGAGATAAGAGAATACTCTGATACACGTCAAGTGGTATCAGAGAAGGTAATTTATCTGTATATTTCAGGTGAAGGAAGACAAAGTTGTTGAGGAATCTGTAAGGATTTGTTTGTAGGGAGGTAACAGTCCAGAAGAAAGTTAGGGAGACCACAGGAGGATGAAGCTGGTAGAACTCTTAGTGCGGAGTGACAACAACAGATTTGCCAAAAAGGCAAACAGAGGCAACAACATGGCTACTGAAGGTCGTAGATATGCTGGGAGGAAAGAGATATGGAGCCAAGAAGATATAGATGAAGAGCTCGCTAATATAAAGAAAGAAATAGAAAAGATTGCATTGAAGATGCAACAGAAAACCAAGCCGAGATGGGTGTATGAATGGCCCATGAAGGAAGCCAAAAGTAAAATGGCCAGTCAAGGAGTTGATGGTCAGAAGACAATGGAGGCTGTTAACAGGACGATTGAGGAATGTGAGCCAGAGACTGGGAGAGGTCTCGATGATTTTGAAAATGAATTGGGATGAGCTGAGGATCTCAAGGACTGCCAGGAGGGCAGAGACGAAATTCCAGATTGCCAGGTGGGCAATGAGATGAGATCGCTGCAGGATCTCAAAGACTGTCAGGAGGACAGCCAGGGAATTTCATATTTCCCGCTGGGTAGGGAAAGGATATCGTTGCGGGATCTCGAAGACTTCCAGGAGGGCAGTGGAAGCATCTTAAACTGCCAGGTGGGAAGAGATGAGCATTCGAGACTGTCTGAAAGTCTCATGGACTCGTAGGTGAGTTCAATTCAGCAAGGAGTGTTGATGAAGATGGGATCGGTTGATCTCATAGTCTGCCAAGAGGGAAGCAGAGACATCCCATATTTCCAGGTGGGCAAGGATGAGCAGGTGAATTTTGATCAGCCCGAGGAGCTGACCAAGGAGGTGAGACTATCTGAGGGTCTCATAAATTCAGAGGTGAGTTTGGATCAGCATGTGCAACTGACCGAGGAGGAAGATCAGGATAATATTCTGATGATTGGGGGAATTTGAGTATTCCTACCACTTTCCCAAGAGGAGGTAGAAATTGGTGTTGCAGATGTAGTAACAGCAGCAGAACAGTCAGCTGAGATTGTCAAGGAGGAATTGGAGTAGGTATTTGAGACTACCCAAGCACAAGTAGGAGCAGGAGAGGAGAAGGAGCATTCTGAGGAATGGCCTGATGATTTTGGCCAGGGAGCTGAAAAGAAAGAAGTTGCAACACTGAAGTTTGCAGCAAAGGAAGCCGAAGAGCGAGTAGGAAGGTAAAGTTATCACTCCATGGGATATGGAGCTAGAGATGCTGGAGGATTGGCTGAACAATCCAGAGACAGCAAGAGAACTGACAAAAGTTGAGCTTTCAGAGAAGGTCACTGAACAGAAAGTCAGTCAAAGGGAGACTGCAGAGTTGAAGTCTACAGCAGAGTGGCAACTTGAGGCCATAGATGAATATGAAGAGGGAGGCATGGGAGATCATGATGATATGCCCATGTGCCAAAAAAAATTGCAGCTGAGGAGACTGCAAAAATTGGACCAGCCACTGGAGCAGATGGATGTAGTGATCGAAGATATCAGAAGGATGATGTTGGGGTCAGTAGAGACTGCCAACAAGGAGGGCTGAGAAAAAAAGAAGCAATAGCAGCGATGCAACAGAAGTAGAAACAACAACGGAATGGAGCAAATGGGAAGATCCAAATATTTGTTTGCAATCCAGGAGGATTTCCAACTGCTTAGAGGGGAAGCACATGAGTAGGAGCTCATGATTTTACAGCTAAGGAGTTTGATGTAGGAGCATCTCTCCATGTCAACCATCCAGCCAGTCAGCCACATCGAGAGCGTGCATTCAAAGCTGAAGAGAGAGGCACAACCTCATTTAAATTTGAAATTGAATGTAATTAATGTTTTAAGCTGGTGAGCTGTAGAGTTGTGCCTTTGTGTAGGCATTAGGTAGATCGGCCTTTAATGTGTGTAATGTTTGAGATCTAGATCCGATAGCGAACTAGACAGCCCATTCAATGTAATTGAATAAGGTAGGTGAATCTAGAGGGAAGCGCTCTAAGATCCCCCTCAGGTAAAAGATATTTCCATATCTCATTTGGAGTTAGTGAAGAGTGAGGATCTTCATGTAGAGAAGAGAAGAGAAGATCCAGAGAGAGCTCGAGAACACATTGTAATTTCAGGCATTTTCCATTTAATATAAACAGAGAAGTTTTTCCTGCATGAATTCTGTGTTATGTGGATGTCTGTGTGTGTTCTCTATGTATGCTATAGATGTATGTTATGTTGATGCATTCTGCAGGATTTGTTTGGTTTTAGGCTTGAGAGGTATTTTAGGTTTCATGCCAAGAGGGCGTGACAGAGGGCTGTGGACTCTGAATACTGGTGCACTGAGTCACTTCTGAACTCTGCGGAGTCAGACAAAGACGTGCTGCGGCACAGAAGCTGGAGTCAATAACTCAGAGGATTAAAGACCTCAAGGTTTTCGAACACCTTGGAGGCAAGGCTGTGTATGAGAGACAGAGTTGCAGACAGAATTCTGCTGTGAATTTTGTAGAGCTCAGCCAAGTAGGCATTGAGCATATGCACAGGGGTGTAGTTGAAGGAACTCTATTGTGAGTTCAGACAGAAGACAAAATCTTTGGGGAATTTTGTATAGCTCTACCAAGTGGGCATTGAGCATATGCACAATGGTGCGTTTGGAGGAACTCTGTTGTGAGTTCAGAAAAGACAGAATCACTGAGGATTTTGTGGAGCTCTGCTAGGTGGGCATTGAGTAGGTGCAAGGAGTGCACAGAAGAAGAACTCTGTTGTGAGTTCAGACAGAAGCCAGAATCACTGAGGATTTTGAGAAGCTCTGTCAGGTGGGAATTGAGCATATGCATAGAGGCACGGGATAAAGGAGACAGAATTGTTGAACATTCTATGAAATAGAAGAAACTCTGTCAGGAGGGCATCGAGCCAGTGTGCAGGCAGGCACATAAGAGAAAAGAGCTCTTTGAGTTCTGGAGCTGGAGGAAGTATCCACTGATCACTGGGTTGCTGAACACCTAGAAGGACTCAACAAGAGGTTGCTTGAGAAGGAAACCAGGAGGGCACTATATTCTCCATCTGTGGGAGAAGAAAGACAAAATCCCTCAAGGGATCTGAGTGTTTGCAGAAGCTCAAGAGGAACAACGCTTTTACACGCATTGGAAAATCTTAGAGGTGAGGAGTTTGTAGAGGAAAAGGAGAACAAAGGTTGAGGCCTTTGGGAGCTGGAAGTTCTTCCAAGTCTGGGAAGAAAGCGCAGAAGCTCAGAGGGGCAACGACAACCGTCGGATCGACGGAGAGAAGAAGATCTGGACCGTCGGTTTTCACGTCCAGGAAAGAGCACTAGAGGAAGCGCACGGGAAGAAATGATCTGCACCATCAGATCTGGAGAAAAATCCCATCAGCCATCAGATTCGATGAGAAGCGAGGAGGTTACGACTGGGTTTCCAAGGAGCAAGCCCAGGAGGTTTGAGGACCGTTGGATGTTCTCATAGATACCCGTCAGCTGTTGGATCGGGAGAAGGCATGCAGAGTTTAGCCTCTGGAGGAGAGCGCATGGAAGGAGAAGGATCTAAACCTTCAGATCTTGAGTAGATTACCCATCAGTCATCAGATTTGACAGGAGCTGCATGAGGGTTACCATCGGGATTCGAAGGATCGGTAGTCCCGTGGTCGAATTTTTTTGACATGTGAAACCCCAAAGTCCCGGGAAGATTTGGGTCGTTCGTCAGTTGGACACATGGTGGAGATCGAAGCGTCAGGTGTCCGGGAAATCAGAAGTCCCGTGGACAAGAGATCGGGGAAATCCAGGTTGAAAAGCCCGACATAATCTGAGCCATCCATTCAGGGGGACAGATGTCAGAAATCCACGTAGAGTCGAGATATTCGGCATCGAGAAATCAAAGTTCCTGAGGTCGAAGGGATTGGGACATCACAAGTCTCGAAACCTTGGAGAGATCAGGACCATCCATCAGAGGGGACACGTGGAAGAAATCGAGCGCCACTAGGGAAATCTCAACAGGAGGGATTCATCGAAGAATCGGTATTCGGAGTTTCACGAGTCCTGTGAACAATCGCATTCAGACATCATGAAATCGCGAAATGCAATTTCCCGACAACCAGAGGATAGTGTGGGGCCACAGAAAAGTCAACGAGAAGGACAGGTGGCATCCCATATCGGGTATAGGGATATCGCAGATCTTGTGAGTGAAGTGTTCGTGCATTTCAGTTTCACGAACCCCAAAACCCCGATGAGGGTGAAGGAGCCATAGTGGGAGCCAGCTGTCAGCATATCAGCGGAGAATCAGGATTCGAGGAATTGGGAATCCCATGGACATATTCATTTTGACATTTGAAACCTCGTAGCCCCTATGGGAGACAAGGCTGCGGTCTTGTGAGTCAGCGGTCATATGGGCCGGGAGCTAGCTAGGAGAGCTAACGCGTAGAGAGCACGTCGGGATTCGAGGAATCATGAGTCTAGAAGACATGTGCATTTGGACATTGGAAAGTCCGAAACCCCGATGAGGGGGCATGGCTGCGGTCATATAGAGGGAGGTCGTATGGACCCAGAAGACTAGCCCAAGGGGACTAGCGGAGTTGTAGCGCGTCAGGAATCGGAGGATCACGGATCCAAAGGGCATTTGCATTTTGGCATTAGAAAGCCCGAAACCCTGATGAAAGGAAAGACATAAGGCTGTGGACTTATGAGCACGGTCGTGTGGACCAGGGCATAGCCAGGAGGGGATAAGGCCGGGCAAAGAGCTCATCGGCAATTGGGGAATTGAGAGGACAGTGACTCTCGACATCAAGAAGTACGACACGCCGAACCCCGAAACTAAGTCAGGGTCAACCACGGTAAAGTGCAAAAGGTCGTGTGGAGGAAAGAAAGGACCTATGGATCGGGTTTTATCCGAGATTCCAGTAGGGAATCAGAAGAGCGGCTTCGGTACATGTAGTTGATTGATCGATCCTGTGAGCAGGAGAGCGCGACGGGGGTGCGGTTGCAGAGTTCTCCCTGCGTCACTTGACGATCTTTTCAATTTTAAGGAGTCTAAAAAGAGCTTAACTATGGACTCTGTAATGGATGTTCTTCTGGACTGGTTCAATGAGTGTGAAGAAACAAGCTTACTCGGTGATCTTTTCACTTGTAGGGAGTTTGAAAAGAGATTAAATATGGACTCCGTGGGGGTTCCTTTTTCGTAAATTTAGTCCCTTAGGCCCGAAAAAGGGCTAAAAGTATACCTGAGAATAATCTTCTAGTGAATCAAAGTTCCTAGAGTATACCTTTGTTCGTACAATTGACCATTCAGACCGAAAAAAGGGTAAACTACTGTTAGACAGACGTTCCTTCAAATTTTAGTTTTGCGAGCGTGAAGGGAAACAAGATCGCTCGACAATCTTTTCATGTTTAGAGGGTATGAAAAGGGCTTAAAAGAAGACTCGTTTTTTGTTTTTTGAGTCCTGGATCTAACTCCTATGTGGGAGTCAGATCGGGGTCAGCGAAATCTTGCTAGACTATAGAGTACGCAACTTTTGTCATGGACAAGGGCATAGACATGCAATGATTTCTTGTCCCTTCCATCATGGCTAATGGGGAAGGAAGAATCCAAATATCATTAATATAAGTCATGCATAATGACAACACTGAAAATATTTCAGCCTTAGGCTGGTCGAGGAAATCCGATATCATTTTGACATCGCCGGAAGGAGGTGGGTAATCGAAATTACCCATGAGAGGTGGGCACAAACCAACCCCCACATTGATGATGCCGGGTTGTGGTTTATCAATCATCGGTATCATAGATGCCCCCGATGAAGGGTCAGGTCTGGAGAAGGACAATTGATCAATGGTCATGATTCAATCCTCATGTGGAAACAACAAGACCCAAAAAACTGTGGCAATCATTGCATGAATGGAATATGTCCAAATCCTTCCTAAAAGGAGGTTGTAGTCAAGAGGCACATCGACCCCTTTAACTTCGACGCACACGGTCTTCCCTCCTAACTGCACGGGGAAAGAAGGAATGATTCCATGTGGTATGAAAGAACGACCATCGAAATCCATAAGAAGAGTAGGTGAAGGAGACATAACGGGTTGGCCGATAGCCTTCCAACACGCCAACGACATCATGCATGTCAAGGCTCCCTCATCAACCACCATACGAAAAATATTCCAGGTAGAAGATTTCATAGGCTGAGCCACTACTATCTAAAATGTGACGTGGTATGGGAGATGAGGCTTCAAGTCAGTTGTATCAAGCATGATAGTTCTCGTATTACATGTCTTAGTGGATCCTAAGGCAGCTAGCAGAGCCGTTCTCTATGAAGGGAAGCTCTCGAGGACTTCCAAAGAAGACATTGTGTAAGGGGTTTGTGACAAATCCTCCACCACATAGTAGTTCTGAGAGGCCCTTGCATTTGGATTATGTGAAGCCTTCTTGAACACACCTTTCCGAATGTGTGTCATTGTTTCTCCCATAATTATCTCGATTTGGAGAGGAATAGATGGGTTTTTGGATTCTTTACCCTTTTTGGAAGTACTTGGCATTCTGTAATCATGTTCCCTAGTAGCTATGTGAGCTTCACCTTTCAACATATAGATATTCTAGGTCAGGGGATTACTAGATGACGAAGGGGGTCCCTGACTGCCCCCATCCACGTTCGCAGAGGCTTGAGTTGAATTTTTCCCATGAGGAAATGGGTTCGTTAACACTACAGGCTACTACTGCACCAATAACTTTTGGGCCTGTGCAAATCGAGGGAACAGGTGAATCGGGTGGTCTTCTGCGCAAGGGTTGCATGGATACTTCGACTTATTTCTCTTTGTATTTCCCCCAACATAATTATTGTTGGGTTTCTTATCCCCCTTACCCTTCTTTTGTTGATTTTTCCTCTCTTTGGCCTGCTGGTTGGCCTTTGGGTTCATCGATTGCATGTCTTGTACATCCGATGTCTAAGCAGGGGGATAAAATGAACTAGGAGTTGGGCTGGCCACTATCTGTTGTATTGACAATTGTTGCAGTTGGTTTGACAGCGGATCAGTGGGATTTTCTTGTTCTAAACCAACAATTTCATCAGCATGTGGTCGAGACTTGTGTCTGGTCTTATGAAGAATAGACCGTGGCGCATCTGGAAAAACTTCATAAAGAAAACCAGACCGAGAGTAAATTAGCTCTAACTGTTGGGCTCTCATTATCCCTTCTTCCTCCGAAAATACCCCGACGTTGCTATGTCCTTGGATAGCTAGGGTACCAAATACTTAAGAAACCATTCCAACAAGAATGATGGTGGAACTGGTACTTTAATCAAACTCTTCCAGCACTGCCATTCTCATATGTGATTAGAGATATGGTCATCCTTTGTGTGCTCAAAGTTGGCCAGCAATTTTTTTTCGGCATCGTATCTCACAAGTAATTGAAAATGGTTTAATAAAACCATTGCAAATTCACCAAAAGTAGAGTATCTTGAGTGGTTGAGCTCAATGTACCATTTTGTTTCACTCCCGATAAGAGTGCATTGAAATAGACGCAACTAGACAAAGTCATCTCTCAAAGAGTTGGATGAGCACCATAAGTGAAAGGTAGTCACATGATAACCTAGATCTTCATTAGGCTTGCCTTCGAACTTTGGAATGTCTGAGGGCAACTTGGTCGGCATAGCATGCCAATGTGGATCATGACAGATTGGGTCGTTCAATAATCTTAACAAGTCTGACAAATGCAAAGTTGCCAAAAAAGGTAGCTTAGGTTGTTGAGTATGTACAGAAGGATAGGACCTTGAGATTTGGCTGGCACTAGGTTGCCAGAAAAAGTTAGGTTGTTGGCCTGGGTTCTGGTAAAAACTATGGCCTAGGCCGACATTTGGATGTTGTACTTTTTGAGACGTCATTGGTTGACTCCCGTAGTAGGATGTTGACGGATGATAAGGGATTTCTCCCGACATAGTGTTCCAAAGGTTCTGGAAAGGGTTTCCCCCTATTGATCTAATAGGCATAGGTCCTGGGCCTTACCCAGGGTTCCATTGACCATGGAAGGGGTTTCCCCAGTCGACATCCCTAATGAGGGAACTGATCCCTGCCATGGATTCCAGGGTCCTTGAGAAGTGTGTGCCCCCTGTGTAGTTATAGTACCCTGCGCAAGATTTTTTGATCCAAAACCAGGGTTTCCCCCGATTGAAATGGCAGCTGATGAGAATGCGTTGTTACCAAACGTGCCGAACGAAGAGAATGGAAAAGAACCCACCATTGTGGTACTAGAAGAAGGTCCTTGACTACCTGCTCCAGATAGTTTGTAATTCATGTTTGGCCAGGCATGATGCTGAGAAGCACCGCCAAGTGAGGGGGACGATGGAGGTATATGACCCCCGTCGTAGGGTAAAGAATTATAGGCGGCTGAAGTTCCCCCCATGGACTCTTGCAGAGGAGCGTTAGAGATACCTACCCCTAGACCCAAAGTCTGTAGGCTGGATTAGGAGAGGACCGAGTTCGTATCAAAGTTGGGTATCCTGTATGAAAATGGAGGGCCTATCACACTCTATGTAAATGGTGTCATGATCTCCACCATGGAAGAAATCATACCACTGCCCAAGGTAGATTCGATCGAGACCATAGTGGCCCAAACCTGCGAAGGTGAGTTAGGAGGAAAAATTCCCCCAGTTGTGGCATCCGTAGAGGGAGTATGAGGACTCCCTGACGAAGTAGCATCATTTTCTTCCATCGTTGCTTGCATGATTATCTGATGCTCGTGATGTGTTACCCTTGGAGGGGAAATCTATATCAGAAGTGACACCGAAAAGTCGGTGATTAGAGAATTATATAGACCAAGAGATTCCGCTGCAAGGTAAAAAATAGTTGGTCCCTCCAGAAATGAAAGTTCTCCTCTTGAAGAAGACTCGGGTACAATTTCATGTGGCTCGATCGCCTCAAAAGACCCTTGCAGGTCTAGTATTTTCCTTCGTAGTGGTGGTGGTTGCTCCAAGTTAACCGGCGGCAGGCCCAAGAGCCTTCGCGATCGGTGGAGCTCTTGATCTTCCATTGTGGGAGAAGATCAACGACACACTAGGGATTTCTAACGTTGAAGACCAAAATAAGCACTAGAAAAAGTTCCTAGAGATAAAGAAATCAAACCACTACAACTAGTTGGAAGAACAGTTACACCAACCAACACTAGAGAAACTTACCAGTGCAAGTAAAAATGGAATCCGGAAGCACCCTCCGGGTATACTCTGCAAAGCATGGCTCGATGTCTGCACTAGGTACCATGGTATACCCCCACAATTAATCGTGTAAGTCCCTAAAGTAAAGGAAACTAGGTTTCCAACTCATGAAAAACTACCAAGTGGGTGCAGTCGATAGTCAGGTGGACTGCAATGAGCAGGGTATCAAGCCCAAAACCTATCGAGGGTATCGAAAGCAAGTGTTCTGGAAGACGACTGAGGACCTCGAAAGGATTTGAGACCCATGAAGCTCTGTGGAAAATGTGATCAACGTAATCCCAAGATAAGTCCTCTATATGTGTTCCTCCACTACGATTGGTCCGCCTTTGGAGGGGTTATCTCTGTTACCTTTCCCACACGACCTCATGTTTATCCCCTATGTTAGAGGGGGTCCCAGAAATTTTCCACATTACTGGAATTTTTCACTCCCTAGAATAGACGTTTATGTTTGTTTTGTAACCTTGAAGAGTTTCCTCTCCAACCTAAATCAAGGCTTTAGCTCAATCTAGTTAATGGACCCTACAAACACAAAGTCTAATAAATTTTAATTAAGCGTTGATTTTAAGTGGTTTGTCTTAAGTCAAAGGAATGGAAATGAAACTGGTGATGTTTGTTAAGAGAGGAAAGAGAATAACAAATGTTGGAAACAAAATTACTTCTTTTTCAACAAACAATTATTTGCAAATTGAACACTCTTTAACCAACTTTTGTAACTAACTTTTCTCTCTAAGATATTTTAAAAGAAAAATTAAAAACTGAATTTTGCTCGACGACGAGCTACTTAAAGTCCTAAGTATTCAATAAAGAACATAAGAAAGCACTCTTCTTCCTAAAAAAAAAACTAGCCTAACTACTTAACCAAACAAGAAACTGAAAACTTCTGGTTTTTTTTTATTCTCCAAAATAAGAAACTTGAAAATGAATTCTTTTCTTTTCTTCTAAAGCAAGTAAAAAGGGAAAGAAACAACAAGACAAGACCCAATAAACTGACTTAAGGCCTACTGTGGATTTCAGGGAGCGACTGAAAGAACCAATAATGTTGAGATAGAAAAGACTCACAGACTCATCACAAAAACCCTTTCAATGAAAACACAATCAATCATTAAAAAGATAAATAAATTGACGTCAAACCTAGGCTCAAAGACTATAACTACAGAGACCATGAATAAATCAATAAACCTTTGAGAATTACATTTCAATCCGGGGAGAGGATGACTTCCTCTCCTTAATAAAATACTTCCTGACACATGCACACTACTGACACTTAAGCAGCATGCATATGTACACAGGCTGTCCAAAGGTAGGGTGCATATGTACACAGGCAGACCTTCTGTAGGCTGAATACACCTCTGTAACTCCTTAAAAAAAAAAAATCCAATAGTCAAAGGAACAAGGAAGGGAATACTAGTATGGTAGACCAGAATCCCTTAAAGACACAGTAACTTAAAGAGAACTCAAAGAGGTAATTAAACCAATTAAAACACCCAAAAGGTCCCCAAAAAACCCTAGAGGCTCCCCAGTACAGTCGCCAATTATGCTATAGTGGGAAACCCCCCCTACGGACTACACTAGGGTTCTAAAATGTAGTCAGATCTAACTTTCTAAGGTCTCCTACTTTTAACAACTATCCCGACAATACCCCACATTCATGCATAAAATACAAAGTATAGGGATCCGATAGTCTTACCTTAAACTCTGCATCCGATGTCGATCCCTTTGCACCCGGTCATTTATCAACTGCAAATCTCCTCCCAAGGCTAACCTTCATTCACCAAAAGACAAACAAGAAACTACGAACATGCATTTTATATATGAATTAGTGGGTTAGATGTCATAACAAAATGTAAATCAAGCATAAAGATTAAACACATCATAAGGTGGGACGACAAAAGTACTTCTTTATATTAATCTCACAAAGTCACATACAAAACGAGATCGGCATAGGGCATAGGCTTATGGATGAGGAAAAAGAAGCAAGAATAAGGAATTATGGCTCAAAAATCACAATGTGGCTGCAAATTCTTGGGGCAAGGGGGGAAAGAAAAATGGGGAAAGTTTCATTGTTTCTATGTTTCTCCTTGAAATGATACCCCAACACCTCTTTTTATATACCAAAAAGATGGTTATTCAGTTGGGTGACGGGCTATAGGCAGTGAATAGGTTAGGAAACCACCCAATAGCCTGTAATCTCAATGAATCCCTTGCAACTTTTGTGAGTATACCCGGGTTGTAATGGTACAGCTAGCATATGCATGTGGGCAGTAGTGATGCATCTAGTGTACATATGTGGGAAGTAGTGGTGTAGGGTGCGTACATATTCAAAAATTTGGTTTTTAAGAAGAGCTATTCAGTATTGGCTTGGCAAACATAGTAAGTAAGATGGCCTGCAACTAGCATATCTGGTGCAAATTAGGGTTATAACACTAGGATAGAGATATGGATCAACAAATATCAACCAGTTGATATGTGTTCAAGATGTTTAGTGGAGAAATCGACTGGATGAGTAAGTGAGAGGGGGTTGTAGCCTTGTTGATAATAGAATATGAATAAATGGAAACCATTCATGCAAGAAAAAAAGTAGTATGGTTGCATCAACCATGTTGAAAGATTGAGTTTGAGAAGAGAGATACGATGTTATGATCCAACACCTTAAAAATGATAAAAATTCAATGAATATAGTCCACTTTGAGGGGGAAGCCTCATTTTATAATATATCCAATTCAGAGTGCCATATGAGATGAGATAAGATGATCCTACAACTAGGTATCGTTGGTATATATATAGGAGACAAAGGGTACAATTATAATGAAAGAATGCAATGAAGGTTTCTAGTCGACATACAAATATAACACTATAAATGTAATAATTCAATATCTAGGGCTTAATAAGGGGTTTTATACATAACATGAGGCTTTTCTAGCTCTTAGCATTCCCCTCCCCTCCAAACAAGTGTTTTCCTCAACACTTGACTAACCATGGTTGTTTCTACAAGAATAACACATCTTCCCATGTCACCTCCTCCACTAGTAGGTTATTCCATTTGACGAGGTACTATGCAATTGCTTTATTTCTCAACTTCTTAATCCTGATTTCAAGGATTTTTTCTATTTCTGGTATGATTTTACCTTCTTCATTAATCTTTGGTAAAATAGTTTGGATTGGGATCTTGTTTGCAATGACCTTTTTTAATAAAGAAACATGGAATAATGGATGTACACATGAAGATAGAGGCAACTCCACTTTGTAAGACATACTTCCAGTCCTTCATAAAACCTTATAGGAGCCATAATATTTGGGTGCTAATTTATTTTCCTTATTTTGTTGCTTGATGGACATCTGTTTATATGGTTGTATCCTTAGAAATACCCAATCCCCTGCTTCAAATTCCCTTTCATTGCAATGTTGATCCACTTATTGTTTCATCATATTTTGTGCCATAACCTAGTTGCCTTCAATAGTTTGAGAACCTCTTGTTGGTTCCCTATGTGGTCCTCCATTGCTTGAACCTTTGTATACCCTTTCAAGGGTGATGTAATGGGTGGATGATGATATCCATAAAGTGCTAAAAATGGGGACATTTTTTTATGAAGTATGGAAGGATGTGTTTGTATCACCATTCCGCCAAGGGAAACTACTTTAATCATTCTGTCTATTTATCATATGCAAAGAAACAAAGATATCCTTATAGACATTTATTCACAATATTAATTTCCCCATAATATTGAGGATGGTAAGATGAGATGTGAGCCAATTGAATACCCAAACAAGAAAAAAATCCATTCCAAAAATTTATAGTGAAAATTGGATCTCTGTCACTTACAATAAACTTGGGGACTCCATGTATATTTTGAATTGTTTCCATGAATGTTGTGTCTACTGTATTTCTTTAAAAGAATGAGAAAAACAGAAAAATGGGCATACTTTGTTAGTCGATCCACTACTACCATGATGGAAATATTTCCTTCAAATTTGGATAAAATTGTAATAAAATCCATTGAAAATTCTTCCTAACACTGACTTGGTTTTAGCTAATGGTTTTAGGAAACCCAACGTATTGATTCTCTCTCTCTCTTATTCTATTGGTAGACCAAACATTCAGACACAAATTTTTGAACATTAGTTTTCATACCTTCCCAGAAAAAATCATTCATGATCTCGTGTTACATTTTCAAGAATATTAAATGTACTCCTATAGGAGAAGTGCACAATTCCAAAGGGACCTTCTATTTGAGTTGTGAATTCTTACATAAATATAGGAAATCACGATACCATAGAAAATCATTCTTCCATACAAAATTATCTAATGAACTATTTGGTTCATCTTGTAGTTGTTGAATGATATTTCATAACTCTTGATATTTCTTCCATTCTATCCTTGCTTCTTCCACCCAATCGGATTGCAGAATAGAAATAACACATAGTGAACCCCCTGTTTCTTCTTATTTCCTTGAAAGGAAATATACCACCACATTGTTTTTTATTTTTTGTACATAATTTCAAAGTCATAACCTAGAATATTTGTAACCCATTTTTGTATCTCTTCTGAAGATAATTGACTTAAAGCTATCATGACCTATATTTACTTCATTGTGACTTCATATTAGGAAAGGGAGACATATGAATTGCATGCAGTATGGATAAATTTTGTTTTTCATAAATGGGTTTGATTAATTTTTTTCCTTCAATTTGGGTTATTTCAAAGGCAAGGAGCCTTCCTTCTTGCATTAAAACTGCACCAATTCCATGGCCTAAAGCATCACACTCCACAATAAAAAAATAAAATTGTAAAGTAAGGTGTAGTTCGGATGAGAGTTGTACACATAGCCTCCTTAAGTTTTTCAAAAGATTTGTTTTTTTCTTCAATCCAAGAAAATGGTTCCTTATTTAATACTGTTGTTAGAGGTGTTGTTATTTGACCATAGTTCTTGACAAAATTGTGGTGATAGCTTGTGAATTGTAAGAATCCTCTAATTTTCTTCAAGGTTTTTGGAATTGGACATTCCTTCAGAGCTTTAATTTTGTTAGGGTTCACTTTAACAACTTCATGAGATACAATATGACCCAAATATTCCACTTCTTGAACCCCAAAGGCACACTTGGAAGGTATTGCATAAATTTGGCGCTCTTCCAATAGTTTCAATACTCTATCAACATGGTGTACATGCTCTTCCCAAGATTTGTTGTAGATTAGTATGTGATCAAAAAACACTAACAAAAATTTTCTAAGGAAGGGATTGAAAATATAATTCATCAAGATTTGAAATGTTTAAGGTGAATTAGTAAGTCCAAATGGCATAACCAAAAACTCATAATGACCTTCATGTGTTCTAAAAGTTGTTTTGTGAATGTCTTCCTGCCTGATTCTAATTTGATGATATCTTGGATGAAGATCCAACTTAGTAAATATTATTACTCCATGCAATTCATTTAATAACTCATGAATGACAGTAATAGGAAACTTGTAGTTGATGTTCATTTTGTTGAGTTGTCTATAATCTAGACTCATACACAATGAACCATCCTTTTTTGTAACAATCACCGTTGGTGAAGAAAAACAACTTTGGTGAGGTTGAGTGATGCCAACCTCTAAAATTTCTTGGATCATACACTCAATCTCACTCTTTTGTGAATATGGATACATATGAGTTCTAATGTTAGGTGGTACACTTCCTATTTTCAAATGAATATCATGGTCATGATCTCGAGTAGGTGGAATACCATTAGGAATTTCACCAAATACCTTGGAATGATTGTTGATAACTATTTGGAGATATAATGGAGGAGAGGATATAAATGTTTGAACATCAAGTGATCATGATTGTGTAATTACACTATTGTGTCCCTTTTATATTAATTTTGGCATTATATTAGAGATTATAACCTATAGGGTTTCCCTTGGATACCCCTAAGCTCAATTTCCTTGCCATCTGAGGAAAATATCATGAAAACATATTGAAAATTAAGGGCCATTGTTCCCAATGATTGTAACCATTGGACCCTTAATACACCATCAACGCCACCCATTTGGATGGAAATCATGGGACTATCCAAAAAATACTCCCCCATATTGAGCTTAATACTATGAAACTTCCCATAATAATTTATGGTGCCTCCATGTGAAATCATTACTTGAAACTCCAGTGATGGATGTATGAAGCAATTCAGATTTTTAGCTAATTTGTAATTGATGAAGTTATAGGTACTACCATAATCAATCAACATCATGAGGTTATGGAGTACTGATGTCGCCCAATGCATGAAAATATATTGTTGGAGTAGTATATTCAATATCTATATCTTGTGATGGTTCCAATATCTATATCTATGACAAGATATTAATCTTCTTCCTCTTCAAAATCAATATAGAATAATTTATTCTCACTATAGTTATGCCCTTTATTGTACTTGGTGTCACAATTGAAACATAGTCACTTTTTTCTTCTTTCATTCATTTGTTGAGGTCAAACTTATTGGTTTAGGAGAGACAACATGGTGATTTATATAGTTATCAATGGTCACCCTTCTAGTAGCCATATTTTAGTTTTCCACTTTCTTTGCCATATTGAAAGATTTCTCTAGAAATTTACATTTGAAGAGATACACTTCATGTTGAATGGTATCCTTTAAAGTGACCATAAAGAAATCTAACAAATTATCCTCAGGAATGTTTTGTACCCTGAGATTGATCTTTTGGAATTGTTGAATCTCCTTTTTAATTGGACCTTTTATCTGAAGATTTATCAATTGACTAAAGAATGTATTTCTCTTAATACCCTCATAATTTTATATCAATTCATCCACAAAAATGGACCAAGAGATAATACAATTATTTTTTCTTTCACAAAGCCATTGATACCAAAACAAATGATCATTTTATAAATACAAGGAATCTGCAATAGTTACCTTTTGTAATCTTGGTGTTTGGTGTAGATCAAAGAATTGTTCCATATGGAATATCCATGTTATAGGATCTTTACCATCAAAATTTCTCACATTGATCTTTGGAATGAAGTAGTTCCTTGGTGCCACATTGAAACCTTGATTATGTGGATATTGAAGTGATGAATAATCATGATTCTAGGACTCAATCCTTATTTCCTCTATATTTTCATGATTTCCTTGCAATTTGATATCTCCTTTAGGGAGTCTCTCATCCAGAGCATGAAAGATCATGGAAGACATGGAATTTTTCAATTATAACATATTCTTTTCCATATCTTTCATATTTTCATCCATCTTATTTTCCATCTCATCCATCTTCTTTTCCACTTTTCCAATTTGGTAAAAAAAATCTTCTTTTTTTTGTTAAGTCATGGTTGAGCTCTCAAGAGGTTTAGTTGGTGAAATAAATTTTAGAATAACCTTTGGAGCCATGTGAGAAAATCATAATTCTCATATTTTTCATCTTTATCACAAATTTTGAATCATAAAAAACATATCATCCAATCAAAACTCATGCCAATTATAAGTTATGTACCTTTCAACACTTAATTTGGAGTATGTCCGGATGGCCAAGCTTTGTCCTGATACAGATATGAACTTTGAACCCATATAAGTATGAAATTTTTGCTTGTAGTATTTTGATATGACGTCTTAACCTCCTGAAATTTTCATAATCTAAACCTTCATTGAAAAAACGTTATAGCAAAAATACCAAAATGTTTTGTTTAACACTAATTTCAGGATTAGTAAACAACCTCAACTTCCATGATTGAAAATTATAATGATTAAAAATATGAAAAAAAATTCAAATGCAATTTTCTATGTGTCCTCGTGATTCTAAACATTTCAAAGTGAGAGACTTCACATAAAAATGTTGATTTTTCTATATGAGATAATATAATATAGATGTATTATTACAATGATGAGTGTTCCATATATAGAGAACATATGGTGACCATCCATGAAAGGATGCACCCTTGGATAATAAATAACTATTTATTATTATTATTACTTATCATATATATTATTTAGTAATCAATAATTATATTATTAATTATTAATTCAAGAGAATGTCTTCCCGATGTTGTCCAAACATAAATACTCTCTCTTAGTGAGGGATACATTCTGCATCATGTCAAGTTTGTCCCTGAATGATGCAGGAGCATCGCCAACAACAAGCGAGCATGGGGCAAGTGCCAACACATTTTGGCACATGCTAAATTGTTTGAAATGTTTTGAAGTTCGATATGCTAAATGTAAATGAAACAATTAAGAAAGGGCACACTCGTAGATTGTAATTAGACCTTGAGCGTCCAGCTCTCATCTGAAGGACTAAGAGTCATTTATGCTAGTAAATGTAGGTAGGTGTTATTAGACTAATCGGTAGGTGCCGACACTAACAGATATCCCTAGATCCACCTGGATATAGAACAAAATAGGATAGGACATGACTCTTTCCCTAAGTTATGACCATTGAATTAGCTAGTAGGGAGGAATGAATAACATACCTTTGTATTGCTTCCTAGGGTCTCTGTTGCTCCCGCTTCGCTCCGATGCTCTCGTGAGGTCAAGACTAAGACAACACAAACCAACCAAAGTGAAGATGGAAAAATATATTCAATTGTCAACTTATGTATATGATCAAGGAATTACAAAATAAAGTGATAATGACTTTATGGTAAAAGGACATGCCACTGTATCATATTAATCGAAAGTAGAAGATACAACCTGATCGCCTTGATGTCGCAAACTTCCTTTCGGTGGCTCTTGGATCCAACACACACACACTTGCTCGATCCTTGTATGAAGAAGATCAAATCCCTCTTGATAGACTTGCTAGAGTCTCCAAGATCTTGTTCAAGCTAAGTCCTTCACACAATTATTTTAGCAATTCTCTAGTGAATCTAGCTTCACCTTTTCCATGATAATTCCATCAATATATAGGAGAGAATGAGATGGTTACTTGGATAAGAATGATCCCACAATGTCAAGGAAACCAGTAAAAGGAAAACCATTCGAATGCCAACCCATTTTTCTAGAAGATTCCCTTTTAGAACCATCAAGACTTCATCTTTTTCCAATCTTGAGAGCAATCTCACACCCTAGCTATGTAGCACAGTGCGAGAAGTTTGCACCCTAGCTGAAGGCAGCCTGCGAGAATAGGTCATTCTCACACCCTAGGATATTAGCAACCTGTGAACTCTCTTCAAAAGTATGTTTTCTGGGAAGAGATGAATGTCACTTTTCTCAAGAGAAAGTTGTTATGAGGAGCCTGAGTACACCATCATCAATACACCATCAAGATTGACCAAAATCATGGGTAACAATAGGTAGCTTTGAACTCTTAGATTAGACAGTTTTAGGAGCCGGAGGGAAAACAAATATAGACGCCCTCACTTGTATCATTGTAAGATTAGCAACATTATCAATCGAAGAGAGCATAGGAGAGCAGAAGAAGAGAGTTGTGTAGAAAAACCCATATACAAAAGTTCTGGATTAATACAAAGATCTTTAGTTCAGACTCATGGTGTCCAATTGCTTTCTGTGTTGTACATGCTGATTGATATATGATTTTTTACTCTCTGTTATGCATTGTCTTTGATGCGTGAATGTATGATTTCTTAATTAATGTCTGAAATATGAAGAGAGGGAGAGTAAGTAATGAGTTTCAATTGTTTCTCTACCCGAGAAAGAGTTTTCCTGCAAGGAGTGCAACGAAATTGTCTGCAAGGTGTGCGTTGACAGAAGTCATAATTCATCTCTGCAAGATCAGGAGAGATAACACTATTCTCATTCTCGCAAAAGTCCAAGTTGAGCACAGGAGCCATGCAAGGAGTGCGCAGGCTGAGTGAAGTCTCAGTGTTTGCAACTTGAGCGAAACTATTAAAAGACTGCTGCCGCAGAGAGTGCGCAGAGTCGAAGAATTCAAATACTTGGAATTATTTGAAGAACTGCCACAAGGAGTGCGTGCAGGAGTCGTCTTGAAGACTCAAATTTGTGGAGAAAGCTCAAGAGGGATAGTGCCTTGAAGATTTGTAAGAAGGTGTAGCGAAGGTGTTTTGCCGGAGGACAAGTTCCGAAAGGAGATACCATGTTCATTTTGCAGAAATCGTTAAGGAAGAATTTGACGGTCGAAATTCTCCGTGGAGAATTCGCGAAGTCACGAGAACCGTCGGATCGTGCAGAGGAGCAGGGAAGTTACGGTAAGAATTTTCCAAAGTGCAATCTCGAGAGAATCAGATAGTAGGATCTGAGCCAACAAGGGTCATTGGATCACCCACGTAAATCTCATTTCGGGGTTTCCTGAGTTGAAGGATAAAAACCTTTGCATAAATATTCGCGAGGTCACGAAAGGCGAAGTCCAGAAATAGTGAGAGAATCTAAACCGTCCGATTGGGAGGACGCGTGTCCGAGATCACTAGTATCGAGGATTCAGACATCGAAGTTCAGAGAAGGAAGTCTCTTGACTTCGTGAGTGGCGAAGTCGTGAAGAGGATCAGGACCATCCATCTGAGAGTGGATAGGTGGCATGCTCACCAACATGGAGGTCAGACTTTCATTGACCATTTTGGGGTTTTGTGAGTTGAAGAGATGAAATCTCATCATCCGGATTCACGAAGTTGTGAAGTCTAATAACTCCAAAAAGGTGGGAAGTTTCTTCGTGGGACCCACATAGACGACATGCCAAAATGTTTCCATTTTTTCATATCGGAGGATAAGAGGTCAAGACTTTTGTCTCAAAAGTTTCGAAGTCGCAAAACCATGAGAGAATAATAGTCGTCTGTTAGGAGGAGGATAGGTGGCAGAGATCGAAGGATCTCGCGAACTCTGAGGTTCACCGGGTGAAAGCCAAAAAATTGGGTACTCCAAGTCGTGAGTGGAAAGATTGCGAGGAGTGAGGTCAGCCATAGGATTTGGGTTGCGGGAGGACCGTTGGATCAGAACCCATTGCTTATCGTGCATTCAGGGTTCAGGAGTTGAGAGGAGTCACTTTCAATTTCAAAAGTCGCGAAGTGCCAAGAGCTGAGGTATGAAGGAACATGTGATAGAACCATGAAGGTGGGCCCAGGAAAATCGACAGGTGAACACACATCACCTAGTGGAAGGGGTCAACACTCCATTGACTCTCGTATATCAGGAATTCATGAAGTAAGAGCACAAGGGTTCGACCTTTAAACTCGTGAAGGTGTAAGAGGCAAGAGGTGCTAGGGCCTATCCTAGCCAACGATCATGCAAGGAAGGAGCTGACAGAGGAGACCCATACCCGTATCGACATTTCAGGTATTGCAACATTGGAGGAGGAAGAGTCAGAGTTTCAACTCATGAACTCGCGAGTTGCGAAGTTGTGACAAGTGCGCTTGGAATTGGTCCTTGGTCATAGCATTGTGGTCGCTTGGGGAGAAAGGAGCTTACACCTAGTGTTGTTCACACAGGGGAGCTTCTCGAAGGACCTGTGGATCAATTCAAAAAGAGATTCCAGCAGTGAATCTGAAAGAGCCAATCTGGCTTAAAGGAGAATCTGAATGATCCTGTGAGTGGATCTCGGCTTGAGGGCCGATAGGTCTGCGTCAGTTTTGGTATTAGAGCTTGACTCTATTTGTATATTTTAGACAGGGAAAGCGAGAAATAAAATCTCAGCCATGCCACCGAGAAGAAGGGATAGGAAAACACCCGATCCGCCAGAGGAAATGGAAATGCCAAGAGGAAGGGGTAGGCAGGTTCCAAATCCAGCCATGGAAAGAGAGATGCGTGAAATACGCGCTAGACTTGAGTACATGGAGACAACTCAGAGGCACACAACTGGTGTTGGATATGTCAGTGATTCCGAAAGTGAAGATGAAGATGGACATGAAGGAGAAGAAGTTACAGTGGAGGATGCAGCAAATGAACGCCTACTTAGGGCTGTTGCGAGAATGGGTGCTAAGGAAAAATTGGATATTCCAGTATATGAAGGAAACCTAGATGCTGAAGAGCTTCTAGACTGTATTAGAGCTTTGGACACATATTTTGACTATGAAGATGTCGAGGAAGACAAAAAGGTCAAACATGTTGTCACAAGATTGAAAGGACATGGAACATTGTGGTGGGATGAGCTACAATCTGATAGACGCTGCAAAGGCAAGAAGAAGATCAAGATTTGGGATAGGATGATCATGAAGATGAAGGAAAAATTCATTGCCAAGGATTACCAAATTATTCTATTTCAGAGAATGAAAAATTTGAGACAGAAGATGATGTCAGTGAAGGAATGCATTGAGGAATTCTACAGGTTGAACATGAGAGCAGGTCATTGTGAAAGTGATGATGAAAAGGTTGCTAGATTTATGAATGGTCTGAGATATGACATTCAGGATGAGATGAGCATGATGACCATCAGAATGGTGGAAGATTCTTATCAGATGGCTCTGAAAGCTGAAGAGAAGCTGAGCCGAAAACAAGGTCAAAGAGGCCGAGGCAGAAGCCAACCCAAAGGTAAATCAGTTTCCCAGGATAGAAACTAGAAACCAAAAGAAGACTGGAAGAAACCTCAGACTCAGACTGAGAGAGGTGGAAGTTCACAGAGAGGGTAGTATACTGAACAAAAAGGTCAGTATGCTGATGGAAACATTTTTCCTCGTACCAAAGGTAAAGGAAGAGGAAGAGGTGGAGTGGTGAAATGCTTCACGTGTGGAAAGGTTGGACATAAATCTTATGAGTGTCCAGACAAAAAGAAAAAAGCTAGTGAAACTCACATTGCTGAAGCAAAGAGGTGGAATGTTGAGGTAGAAGATGTTGAAGGCGGAAGGTCATTGATGATACGAAATTTCTCTTAACACCAGAGAAGGAGGTGGAGAGTTTGGTGCAAAGGAACAGTCTTTTTAGGACTACCTGCAAAACCAAGGACAGGGCATGCAAGGTCATTGTGGACAGTGGTAGCACAAATAATCTCATTTCTACAAAGATGGTAGAGAAGTTGGAGTTGGAGACTATTGAACATCCAAGTCCATACAGAGTTTCGTGGCTACAAAAAGGACATCAAGTAAATGTCACTAAACAATGTTTAGTTGAATTTAAGATAGGAGGGTATAAATATGAAATACTATGTGATGTTATTCCCATGGATGTTTGTCATCTATTGCTGGGTAGACCGTGGAAATATGGAAAAAATGTGATTCATGATGGGAGGAAGAACACATACACTCTAGAGAAAAATGGGGGAACTCACATGTTGCTTCCAATCAAAGACAAGGAAGTAAAACCTGAAGTAAGAAACACTGTACTTCTCATGAGTGGGAAGGAACTTCTTACAGAGGTCAAGAAGAAGGAAGAACCACAATTCATTATGGTCAAGAAGCCTAAAATTGTTTTAACCAGTACCAGGGTAGATGATTTACCAGAAGAGGTCTAGAAACTGTTGGAAGAGTTTGCTAACATAGTAGTGGACGAACTACCTCGTTCGTTGCCACCGATCAGAAGTGTGATTCATCACATTGATCTCATACTTGGAGCTAGTTTGCCAAACAAAGTAGCATATAGATTGATGCCGCAAGAGAATGAAGAGGTCAAAAGACAAGTCTAGGATTTAATGGACAAAGGGTTGATTAGAGAAAGCTTGAGTCCATGTGTTGTTCCGATAGTACTCAGTCCGAAGAAAGACAGAGGCTAGAGGATGTGTACTGACGTGAGAGAAATCAACAAGATAACCATCAGGTACAGATTTCCATTTCCAAGAATGGATGATTTGATGGATTGCTTAAGAGGGGCCAAATTTTTTTCAAAGATTTATTTGAAAAGTGGATATCACCAGATTCGTATGAGAGAAGGTGATGAATGGAAGATATCCTTCAAGACTAACGAAGGGTTGTATGAATGGCTTGTTATGTCATTTGGCTTAACAAATGTGCCAAGTACCTTCGTGAGGTTGATGAAGGAAGTCCTGAAGGATTTCATCGGAAAATTTGTCATTGTGTATCTTGACGACATACTGATTTTCATTAAAACAGAGGCAGAGCATTTGAAACATTTGGCTACAGTGATGAAAAGGCTACATCAAGAGAAGCTACTGATAAATATGAAGAAATATTCGTTCATGAAGACATAGATCATTTATTTGTGTTTTGTTATTTCTGTAGATAAGTTGAAGATGGATCCAGATAAGGTGGAGATAATTAAGAATTGGCCATCACCGAAGAGTATATTTGAGGTGAGAAGTTTTCATGGATTGGCTAGTTTCTACAGGAAATTCATTAGGAATTTCAGTGGAATTAGTGCACTTGTGATGGACATAGTGAAGAAGAGACAAAAGTATTTTCACTGGACATAAGAGGCTGAGAAAAGTTTTAATTTGTTGAAAAGGAAAATCACGGAACAACCAATTTTGGTGTTGCAGTATTTTAAAAAGACATTTCAGGTAAAATGTGATTCAAGTGGGTTTGCAATAGGGGCAGTCTTGAGCCAAGAAGACAGGTCGATAACATACTTCAGCGAGAAGATAAATGAAGTGAAAGTGAAGTACTCCACATATGACAAGGAGTTATGTGCTATTATTTAGGCATTGAAGAAGTGGAGACACTATTTGATTCCTAAGGAGTTTGTCTTATACAGTGACAATCATGCTTTGCAATTTGTGAATCAACAAGATAAGTTGAATCAAAGACATGTTAAATGGGTTGAATACATGCATAGCTTTACTTTTGTAATTAAGCATATTTCTGGAACTACTAACAAAGTTGTTGATCTTTAAGCAAGAAATGTTTGTTGTTGCAGGAGTTCAGAGTCAAAACACTGGGTTTTGATGATCTCAGGGACATGTACAGAGATGATCCATATTTTAAATAAGTGTATGAGGCAACTAAGAATCCAATTCTCAGGGACATGAGTCAATGGACAGAATACATGATCCAGGAAGGATTATTGTTTAAGGGTAACCAACTTTGTATTCCAAAATGCTCCATGAGGGAGAATTTGTTGAAGTAGAAACATAGTGGAGGATTGGCTGAACATTTCAGTCATAACAAGACATTCTCAAAGTTAAATGAGTCATATTTTTGGCCAGGAATGAGAGCAGACGTCAAAATATTCGTGGAAAGATGTAGAATTTGTCAGCATTCAAAAGGAAAGAGGCAGAATGTAGGCTTTTATCAACCGTTACCCATACCTTATAGGCCATGGGATGCAGTAAGCATGGACTTCATATTGGGGCTGCCAAGAACACAAAGAGGGTTTGATTCAATATTTGTGGTGGTGGATAGATTTTCTAAGATGGAACACTTCATACCATGTCAGAAAACCAATGATGCAACTCACATTGTGAATCTATTTTTCAAAGAAGTCATTTGACTTCACGGCTGACCAAGGAGCATAGTTTTGGATCAAGACACCAAGTTCGTGGGACACTTCTGGAGGAACTTATGGAAAAAGATGGGAACAAACTTGTCATTCAGTTCAAATTATCATCCTCGGATGGATGGATAGGCAGAAGTTGTGAATAGAAGTTTGGGAGACTTATTGAGGAGCTTGGTAATATAACACCATAGTCAGTGGGACAATATTCTGCCACAGACGGAATTTTTTTATAATGATTCAATCAATATAACAACATGGCAGAGTCCATTCTAGATTGTTAATGGGATGCATCCAAGAGGAGTTTCAGAATTGAGAGATTCAGAACAAAATGCAACTAGGAGTGCTAGTGTGGAGGATTTTGCAGAAGCGATGAAGGAACTTCACAGCCAGGTGAAGGAGCGATTGTAGAACTTGAGCCAAGAATATAAGCGCAGAGCAGATCAACACATGAGACAACTTCAATTTGAGGTTGGCGATTTGATTTTGGCACATCTGAGAAAGGAAATATTCTTGAAGGGGACATATAATAAATTGAAGATGAAGAAGATTGTACCATGTAGGGTCTTGAAGAAATTTGGGAGAAATGCTTATGAGATTGAATTACCCGATGGGATCGGAATTTATCCGATATTCAATGTCTCGGATTTGTACCCATACAAAGCTAAGGAAACATAAGTAGGTAGTGAAAAATCAGAGGTTCTGTGGGCTAAACAGATGCTAGTTACAGAGAAGCCATAGATGGAAAACATACTGGACAAAAGAGTTAGCAAGAGGACTAGGAGAAAGGAATACTTTGAATACTTGGTCAAGTGGAAGGGACATCCAGTTGAAGATGCCAGCTGGTAAAATGAAGCAAATATCCAAAAGAATGGATAGACCGTGCGAGAGCTCATGGACAGGAGCCCATTAAAATTTTCAAGCGAGGGAGTATGATGCAGGAGCATCGCCAACAACAAGCGAGTGTGGGGAAAGCGCCAATGCAGTTTGGCACATGATAAATTGTTTGAAATGTTTTGAAGTTCGTAGATTGTAATCATACCTTGAGCGTCCTGCTCTCATCTGAAGGACTAAGAGGCATTTATGCTAGTAAATGTAAGTAGGTAGCTTTGAATTCTTATATTAGTAAGATTAGCAGCATTATCAATCGAAGAGAGAATAGGAGAGCAGAAGCATAGAGCTGTGTAGAAAAACCCATGTATAGAAGTTCTAGATTAATACAAAGATTTTTAGTTTAGACTCATGGTGTCCAATTTCTTTTTGTGTTGTACATGTTGATTGATATATGATTTTTTACTCTCTGTTATGCATTTGCTTTGATGCATGAATATATGATTTCTTAATAATGTCTGAAATCTGAAGAGAGGGAGAGTAAGGAATGAGTTTCAATTGTTTCTCTGTCTGAGCAAGAGTTTTCCTGCAAGGAGTGCAGTGAAATTGTCCACAAGGTGTGCATTGATAGAAGTCAGAGTTCATGTCTGCAAGCTCATGAGAGATAACAATATTCTCATTCTTGCAGAAGTGCAAGTTGAGCATAGGAGTCATGCAAGGAGTGCGCAGGCCGAGTGAAGTCTCAGTGTTTGCAACCTGAGTGAAACTATTAAAAGACTGTTGTCGCAGAGAGTGCGCAGAGTCAAAGAATTCAAATACTTGGAAGTATTTGAAGAACTGCTGCAAGGAGTGCGTGCAGGAGTCATCTTGAAGACTCGAATTTGTGGAGAAAGCTCAAGAGGGCTAGTTCCTTGAATATTTGTAAGAAGGCATAGTAAAGGTGTTTTTCTGGAGGACAAGTTCCAAAAGGAGATACCGTGTTCATTTCCCAGAAATCATCAAGGAGGAATTTGACAGTCAAAATTCTCCATGGAGAGTTCACGAAGTTGCAAGAACCATTGGATCATGCAGAGGAGAAGGGAAGTTATGGTAAGCATTTTTCGAAGTGCAATCTCGGGAGAATCGGACCGTAGGATCTGAACCAAAAAGGGTCGTTGGATCACCCACGTAAATCTCATTTCGGAGTTTCGTGAGTTGAAGGGTCGAAACCTTTGCATAAATATTCGTGAGGTCGCGAAAGGTGAAGTCCCGAAATAGCGAGAGAATCTGAATCATCCGATTGGGAGGACACATGTTGCAAGATCACCCATATCGGGGATTCGAACATCGGAGGTCAGAGAAGGAAGTCTCTTGACTTTGCAAGTGGCAAAGTCACAAAGAGGATCAGGACCATCCATCTGAGAGTGGACAGGTGGCATACTCACCAACACGGAGGTCAGACTTTCATTGACCATTTCGGGGTTTCGTGAGTTGAAGAGCCGAAAGCTCAGCATTCAGATTCGTGAAGTCATGAAGTCTGAGAACTCCAAAAAGGTGGGATGTTCCGTCATGGGACCCACACAGATGATGTGTCAAAATTTTGCCATTTCGGCATATCGGAGGATAAGAGGTTGAGACTTTTGTTCTGAAAGTCCCGAAGTCATGAAACCACAAGAGAATAACAGCCATCCGTTAGGAGGAGGAGAGGTGGCAGAGATCGAAGGATCTCACGAACTCGGAGGTTTGCCAGGTGAGAGCCAAAAACTTGGGTGCTCCAAGTCGTGAGTGGCGAGATTGCGAGGAGCGAGGTCAGTCGTAGGATCTGGGTTACGGGAGGACCATTGGATCAGAACCCATCTCTTATCATGCATTCGGGGTTCGAGAGTTGAGAGGAGTCAATTTCAATTGCAAAAGTCGCGAAGTGCCGAGAGCCGAGGTACGGAGGGACACATGACAAAACCACGAAGGTGGGCCTAGGAAAATCGATAGGTGAACACACGTCACCTAGTGGAAGGGGTCAACACTCCATTGAATCTCGCATATCAGGAATTCATGAAGTAAGAGCATGAGGGTTCGACCTTTGAACTCACGAAGGTTCGAGAGGCGAGAGGTTCTAGCGCCTAGCCTAACTGGTGGTCACGCAAGGAAGGAGCTGAAAGAGGAGACCCATACCCGTATCGACATTTAGGGTATCACAACATTGGAGGAGGAAGAGTCATAGTTTCAACTCACGAACTCGTGATTTGCGAAGTTGCGACAAGTGACTTTGGAATTGGGCCTTGGTCATAGCGTTGTGGTGGCTTGGGGAGAAAGGAGCTGATGCCTAGTGTTGTTCGCATAGGGGAGCTTCCCGAAGGACCTGTGGATCAATTCGAAAAGAGATTCTAGCAGTGAATCTGAAAGAGCCAATCCATCTCAAAGGAGAATCTGAATGATCCTGTGAGCACATCTTAGCCCGAGGGTCGATAGGTCTGCATCACTGAAGTATACAAACTTATCCCTAGACTTATGACACATGTATATCAGTCCTTGGAGATGTCTCTCTCCCACCTATATCAAGGGTAAACCCCCCGTGCGACTCTCCCTTTGATCCAACTGAATCTCTTTGAGATCAGGATCACTCTGGATTTGCATTTGATAGCATCTAGCTTCTCGAGTCTTTATCATTCCTAGCCAAGTCAGCATGACTAAGGATAAATACTACACATGGGCCATTCACCATAGGTACACCCTTGTAAGTGAATGTCATCCCCATGCTAACTGACTGGAAAGGACCTCAAGCAGCTCAAGTCCATAGTATTCCTTTTCATGATCAAGGAAGGACTACGCTTGGGCCCATTTACCACAAGTATAACTTTGTGATAAATGTATCATATCTCCCTTGGTATGCAACCCAATCTAAGATAAGTTTTTCCTCGATGATTTCTTATTACATTCACTATGGGTACACCCTCGTGGGTGAAAGTCTTCCTGATGTTCCCACACATTGGAGGAACAATAGCACATCGAGTATTATCTTCTTTGAAGACTACAATTGGGCCATTCACCACTGGTCAAAACACCATGACCAATCTTGGGAGAATATTTTCCCGATGTTGAAACATCAACACTCCCTCTTAGCTAGGGAGGTGTCTTTCCATGGTGTCTTCATCTAGTAGTCCACTAACTACTCTGTAATCAACTAGTAGCACACAACTACTACCATACCATCGGTATCTCAAATCATCTGTCACAGTCTTTACGATCAAGAAGCACACATCTTCTCTAAGTGATATGGTAGTCTCCATTACAATCAACTAGTAGCATACAACTACTACAATGCCATCCAATAGAATACAACTGTGTTGATCCATAGTAGTACACAACTATTTTCCTATGGTACACAACCAATGCTAGTAGAAAACAACTATTTTCCAATGATAAATCCACTGCCAGTGGTACACAACCACTGTAGTAGCGCACAACTACTATTCAGAGACACATAGTCTCCGCCAATGGTACACAACCACCATAGTAGAATTTTTTTTTCACACATGGCACTCCCATGTGGACTTCTAGAGGATACTCCCTCTAGAAATACTAGGGTCAATTTCCCATAGTGTGAGACATTAAGGTCAACTCCCTTGATGTGTCCTCATGTATTTCTACAAGGGACATTTCCTCATGTGCTATCCATAAGGGATGTTGGGATATAATCCCAAACCCACTTATCCCTCACAGATCAAATCGACTCGGTCACAAAGGAGTACGATATGGACTTCTAGAGGCTACTCCCTCTAGAAAAAATAGGGTTGACTCCCCATAGTGTGTGATGTCAAGGTCAACTCTCTTGACATGTCCTCATGTGATCTTTACAAGGAGCGTGTACTCATGTGCTCTCCACAAGGGACATTGGGCAATAAGCCCAAACACACTTATCCCTCTTGGATAATTTTCCTCACATATAAAATCAACTCAGTCACAGAGGAGTACGATATGGAGAATGTTTCAGGAACCTGCAAACATCAACACTCCCTCTCTGCGAGGAAGGAATTCTCTACCACGCCAATTCTATCATGGAAGTGCTTGAACTTTTTCCTAGTAAGGGGTTTGGTAAGACCATTAGCAACCTGATCATCTGTAGTAAGGTACTGCACCAGTACTTCCTTCCTCTACATCATGTCTTGAATGTGATGATACTTGATCTCAATGTGTTTCGATTTTTCATGAAACACTGAATTTTATGAGAAATTCACACAACTCTGGTTATTACATTGAATACTGGTGGAATCCATCACATGTCCAAATAAATATGCAAGAATCTTGTGAATCCACACTACTTCGCAAACTGGCACACTCAATGAAATGTACTCTGCTTTTGCGATGCTCAAAACCACATAAGTTTGTTTCCTGCTACACCAGGAAACCATGGTAGATCCCAAAGTGAAGCAACACCTGAAGGTTCTCTTCCTATCCATTGTGCTCCTTTCCCAATTAGATTCAGTATATCCCTTCAATCTCATGTAAATACTGGAAGTATATCTCAAACCATGTCCAACAATTATTCCCAGGTATCTCAACACATGCTTCACAACAATCCAATGTATCTATCTTGGTTGAATCATAAACTGGATAAATGCACTTCCTGCATAGAAAATATATGGTCTGGTGTTAACCAGATACATCAATGATCCAATCAGTTGTTTGTACAAGGTTGAATCAATCTCGTCAGAATCGAAAGAAGAGACACTTAGTTTCTTCACATTGGTCACCATTGGTGTAGCCATGGGATTATAGTTCAACATCCCAAACTTCTTCAATATCTCAATTGTGTACTTTCCTTGAGTCAGGAAGATCTCATCAGTTCTCTATCACACCTCTAGTCCCAAGAAGAGTGCATCATAGCAAGGTCCTTCATATCAACCTTAGAGGCCAACACATACTTAGATTGAACAATAAGGCTCTTTGTACTAGTGAGGAATAAATCATCAATGTAAAGGACAAAAATTAGGGACTCACCATTAACAATATTGTAGTACAGGTTGGGATCAACAACACTTTTTTTGAATCCCAAAATGATCATGTGTCCATCAATCCTCGCATACCAAGATCTAGGTGCATGCTTATGTACATACAGGGCCTTCTTCAACCTGCACACATGAGACTCCTTCTCATGTATCATGAAACCATATGGCTACTCGATGTATACTGTAATGTTCCCAAGCCAAGATGCAAGGAACATCATGGTTTAGGGTGTCTTTTAAAAACTTTTTCTGGTTGTGGTATTTTGTCAAACACTTTGCTTACAGTGATGATTAGGGTTTTACTGATGTGTTTATATGTGTGTTTGCAGAAATAAACAAGAATATATAATCATGGAACATATGCCAACCATATGCAATATGATAGACAAGCCAAAACATCTCAAATCTTCTTTTATTCATAAATAGAAGAACCGTCTACAATGATAAGGTCGATCTAGAATGCTCAACAGATGGATCCAATAAAGAAGATAGAAGCTGCTACAAAATGATCCAATAGAAGATACTATAAGCCTTCGAAGTCTGAATACTCACTGAAGACCAATGCAAGAGTATATATGGGCCGTAAGAAATGCTAAACCCCCAAGATGGAAGATGCCACACCCTATTGAAACCCTGAAGACCCTCAATAATTCCACCCTACTGTCAAAGACCTCCAAATGCTATGCTAAATATGTCAAACTATAGATTTGGATGAGTAGAATCCCCGCCTGAAATATCAAACCGAAATACCAAGGGAAACTCCTCCAAATGTTGAATCCTCCAATGGAGCTACACCCTCCTAAAACTGTCAAACCCTATAATTTCGACCCTAATGAAGGAGAACTCCAAATTCTATGTTGAATATGCCCAACTGTAGATTGGGATGATTATAATCCCCTCCTAAAATCTCAAACCGAAATACCAAGGGAAACTCCTCCAAATTTTGAATCTTCCAATGGAGCTGCACCCTCCTAAAACTGCCAAACCCTAGAATTTCGGCCCTGATGAAGGAGGCCTCCAAATGCCCTAAAACTTACTATAAATATAGATCAAGACACTGTACGTCACTAGGTGAGGTATCAGGGTCAGATCTGATGTATAAACTCCTCAAACAGGATAGATCTGGATCTCCAAAATGTCCTCCTTCTCTCCAATTTGTCCCAATGCTCTAGGAAATAATCTGTACCATAGAACTCTCTCAAGAGGCACTAGAAATCATGGGCAAGGCCATACAAGTAAAACCTGAGTGCTCAAATCTCCAAGGGATCCCTCAAAATCCTATGTTAAGCCATAATATTGGCTCATTACCCCTTAATTGGGGCATATTACATTAGTAATGTTATTTTATTTATGTTGGCTTTATTCCATTACTTGTAATTATACCTCCTAGTCTCCCATATATACCAAGGAGACATTTTCATTTTGAATCATCTTGTACTTGAACATTTAAGTGAGGTAAAAGGAGGTTGCCCCCTCAAACAGGATTATTATATGAACTTATCTCTTTTCAAGGCGTTGAGTACTTTTTCTAAAGTTTTTCTATGCTATATTGATATTTGGTTCCTAACATATGGTATCAGAGCTCAAGGTCTTGGGGTTTCACTGCTACATCTGAGACACCTTGGAATTTTCGCTATGAATTTTTTTCTACAATGTTTCAGAAGGAATGGCTTAGAGTATATTTGGTAGATGGATCAAGGTACATTGGGTTAAAATTTCATCTCTTGAGGCCTTATACTTTCGGAGATACAACCTGCACAAGATAGGGTTCTAGAATCATTATGAAATGCGTCGTTGTGGAATTTTTGCTATAAAATTTTTTTTGTAACGTTTCAGACCCTAAAATATGGAGCATATTCATAGAAATTAGCAAGGTATCTGTGGTAAAAATTGAATCTTCTGGGTCATCTAAAATTTGTAGATACACCCTATGGAAGATAGAGTATCTGACTAGTCCTATTGGCTAGTCTCAAGAAGGTGTTCCAAGTAAAAAAATCATAACTTCTTCCTAGAGTATCCAAATGGAGTAGGACTAGTTTCATTGGATTGTGGATAGTCTTTGATATTTCTGGTATGAGTTTAAGAATTTATATCAATTATTTTGTGTGGGGCACGCTATACAAGTGAGATCTCCTAGAAAGGCCAAAAATCAACAAGTTGTGGGGAAGTTACCGTAAATTCCACTTGGCACATCCAATTTTGATCAGACCTGTGGCATTGCAGAGAAGAAATATCAGAGAACTACATAAAATAAAGTTGCATACCCAGAAGGGCCGAAACTTGGGAGATACAACAGAAGAAAGATTTTCTAGCAGAACCACCTCAAAATCAAGGTTCAAAAGTGATACTTGGCCAACATGCCACCCAAAAAGGGAACTTCTACACCAAATAAGCCTACAGACAATCCTACTTGGACTCTTGATGAAGGTGAAGAAATGCGTAGGGACATAAATGATTTGCAAAAGAATATAGTAACAAAAGATGAACTACAAGAGATGGAAGATAAATTGGAGGCAAAGATGGATGGTTTAAAAGAGGAGATCATGGAAGTATTGAAAAATTTCATAACATAGAAGACACCTAAAAGTGAAAATGCATCCCATGAAATTCATGATGAGGACACAAGGAAGGTGAATCAAGAATGGAGAAACTCCAACTTTGGGTTGAATACCAACCACATTCCTAAGATCGATATGAGGAAGTTTGATGGAAAGGACCCAATCACATGGGTACTTTAGATGGAGCAATTCTTTGATCTACATAATGTGCCACATACACAAAAGGTACAAATTTCTTCTTTATATTTAGAACCTAATCAATTTGTATGGTATCGATAGCTTTGTTCTGGAAAATCACTCGTCACTTGGACAATTTTCACAGAAGAAATGATAGAACACTATGAGGATACAAGGAGCAATACCTTCTTTAGCCAATTGAAAAATCTAAAGCAAAAGGGTTCAGTTACCAAGCACATTGAGAACTTCCAAAGATTGAATATAAAGGTAACTAATATTCAAAATGATCACTTGATTGATGTATTCATAGGAACTTTAAAGGATAACATTCAACATGAGGTTCACCTTTGGGAACCCAAATAATTGGAGAATGCATTTAAGGTGGCAAGAAATGTTGAAAGTAAAAATATGGCTATGGCTACTAGAAGGACCAATTCTAACATCTATAGAGAGAACAATGCTCCTTCTTCAAAAACACCTCAACCTACAAGGTTGACACCTCAACAATTGGAGGAAAGAAAAGAAAAAGGTTTATGCTTTAATTGTGACAACAAGTACAGTAAGGGGCATAAGTGTGGTGAGAAGAAATTATTCTACGTAGATTGTGAAGAGGAATAAGAACAAGAACAAGAACCATATCAAGATGAAAACGTAGAAGCAATTTTGTCTAAAGAGTTGACTCCCACGATATCGTGTAATGCATTGTCTAGAATTAGCACTCCTCAAACCCTCAATATCGAAGGATACATCAAAAAGAAAAAGGTAATAGTCCTAATTGATTCTGGCAGTACTCATAATTTCATTCACTATAAATTAGCCAAAGCTCTCAACTGCTTTGTATATCCAACGCCAGAGTTTCAAGTAATGATTACATATAGAGGAACTATAAATTGCTCAGTAAAATGCAATAAGATCAATCTTACTATGGGGAAATATGTAATGAATAGTCCAATGATTTCTATACCCATGGGTGGTGCAGATGTTGTACTAGGAATCCAATGGTTACAATCATTAGGAATAATGGATTTTAATTTTCAAGAATTTTTCAAGAAATTTTCATTGGAAGAAAAAGAAATTGAGTTAAGAGGTATCACAGGGAAACCCGGTAAGGTGATAAGCTCTAATGGCATGACAAAATTATTGAAAAAGGGCCATCAAGGCGTTATTGCACAACTAGCTCACTAGATGTTCAAACATCTAAGCCATATATCCCTCAAGATCTCCAAGGGATCATTGATAAGAATTCCAAAGTATTTGAAGATATTCCCAAAGGTCTTCCATCCACTCAAAATCATGATCATGAAATTCACCGAATTCCTCGAAGTGTTCCTCCTAACATCAGGACATACAGATACCCTTACACCCAGAAGAGTGAAGTTGAGCGCATGGTTGAAGAAATGTTAGAGGATGGTATTATTAGACCTAGACAAAGTTCTTACTCTACACTAGTGGTAATGGTATTCAAGAAAGATAGCTCATGGCGTATGTGTCCATATTATAGAGAGCTCAACAAGATCACTATTAAAGATAAGTTTCCTATTCTCGTCATTGATCAATTGTTATATGAACTACATGGAGCAATCTATTTCACAAAATTGGATCTCCTTTCAGGGTATCATCATATCAGAATGAAGGAAGAAGATATCCCAAAAACAACATTCCGAACTCATGAAGGCCATTATGAATTTTTGGTCATGTCTTTTGGCCTTAGAAATGCACCTTCCACATTCCAAGGGTTGATGAATTCCATTTTCAAGCCCTTCCTTCGAAAATTTGTGTTAGTATTTTTTGATGATATACTAATCTATAGAAATTATTGGGAAGATCATGTGCAACATGTTGACAAGGTGCTACAACTACTAAAGGAGAAACAACTATATGCCAAACGATCCAAAATTTTCTTTGGAGTAAAGGAGGTAGAATATTTGGGTCATATTGTATCTCATGAAGGTGTCAAGGTAAACCCTAACAAGATTAACGACATGATGGACTGGCCGATTCCCAAAACATTGAAGAATCTTAGAGGATTTTTGGTTTTGACAGGCTACTGCCGCAAGTTTGTTCAGAACTATGGAAGAATAGCAACACCTTTAACAACACTAACTAAGAAGGATGCATTTTCATGGACTCCAGAGGAAACTAAAGATTTTGAACAAATTAAAGAGGTAATGTGCAAAGCTCCTGTCTTGACCACTCCAGACTTCACAAAAACCTTTATTGTGGAATGTGATGCCTCGAGAAATGGAATTGGTGTTGTCCTAATGAAAGAAGGAAGGCCCCTAGCTTTTGAAAGTTGACCACTCAAGGGAAAGGACTTACACAAACCCATTTATGAGAAGGAAATGATGGAAATACTACATGCATTGAATAAATGGCGTACTTACCTAATAGGTAGGCACTTCAAGGTCAAAACATATCATGATAGTATTAAATACTTCTTGGAACAAAGACTATCTTCAGAAGAACAACAGAAATGGGTAACCAAGATATTGGGTTATGATTTTGAAATCGTCTATAAAAAGGGGAAGCAAAATGTTGTGGCAGATGCACTCTCAAGAAAGGATGAAGAT
>SNQJ01S0014552.1:153673-164952 GCA_010110895.2 Picea sitchensis | reverse complement strand
AACCTTCATGGTTGGACATTATTCAACCCTTGGACTATTATGACCATGTTAAGATAGTGAGGGAAGAAAAGGAGAGGAGAAAAGACAAAAAAGAGGCATTTTATGCCCTAGAGCCTTCATATGCCATTGGCCAGCCCAAAATATTCCCCATGTATGACAATAAGATGAGATAATATATTGTAACCACCCTAGAGCCCCTAGTAAAAAACCTGTCCTCGAAAATCAAGCCCTATGATTCGAGTGCTTCTCAAGTCAAATTTGAAACTTCTGACTTGCCCGCATTGTTGATATTCTAATGGAAAATATTTCTAGTAGTGTGTTATACAACAAATATGTGAAGGCTACCCATTCAAGTGATATTTTGAAGAATAAATTTGATGCTATGTTCATCCCAGGGCCCAAACCTATTATTGAATACCAAAGTGAAAGCTCTAGATATGGAAAGGAGTAGCTACAAAACATATTGGTCACCCTAACTAGGGATTCATAGGCATCTACTGAATATGTCTCCCTCATTAAGGATAAATATGGTAGGATTAAAGTTGTATAAAGGAATCAAACAACTCCAATGTTCCCTTTGCCTCAATAAATGGTGGAGGAAAAACATAAATTGACTAACGAGGTTAATTTCCTGAGAAATGAAAGTTCTATCTTGAATGCAAAGAATTAATTCTTGGAAGAAAGGATAATGGTGCTAGAAGTTGATCATAACAAAGAAACAAATTTATCCTTTCATTTGTATGAGGCCAATGAAAGGATCAATAACTTGCAATATGAAATTTCCCAAGTAAAATTGAACAGAGGAATCAACTTCAATACTAGGATTTCTAGGATTGTGGATAATGCTAACGTGCAATTCCAAAAAATAATCGAGCAACTACTAAAGGAAGTAACCAAGACACCTTGTTGCAAGTGACCAATGCCTAAAACTTGGATGATAAGAGGAAAGAGGATCTTAAAAGTAGGGGAAAAAGCTAGAAGAAGACTAAAATAAATGACATGAACAAAATATGTAGGGAACAACATTGGTAGAGGAAAGAGATACCTAGAAGACTAGGTATGAGGAAGTCTTGTTAGAAGCTAGACTGCAGGATAACATAAAAGCTATGAAAAGCATAACTTGAGGTCATGTATTTGATTGTGTTCCTAAAATCATAGATCACTTGTAGTACTACCTAGAGTTTGATGGTCTCCATAGGTAGGTAAAGAAGTAATTGGATGATACAAGAAAGGAGGTGGAGTTTAGAGAAAGGGTGAAAAATATAGTCAACTAGGTCCTCAACAAAATCTCATCTCAAGCCTTGGAATTATTGGGAATCAAGGATTGAACATTTATCTATATGGACACGGATACTTGCAACAACAAATTTAAGAGCTAGATGATAATAGATAGGAAGGAATATACATAAACTCATATAAAACTTTAGGACTAACACGGGAAATATTATAAATCATGGCCTTCCATGTCCATGGGACAATTAGTTGTGGCCACACTCTCCAGACAAGTACCATGGGTTACTAAATGTAGTAAAGGGTAGGCTAATAAATGTGATAGAAAATAGACTATCCATCACCCCATGAAGTCTACAATCATTTGCATCCATCTATCACCACCTAGACCCTCATGAGATGTTATGTTTTCTCTCTGTTCCCCATTAATCACATAGAAAATATAGAGCTAAACAAATCATTTAGGATTTTGAATGGTGGCAAGATAGTCAACAAGCAAGGGTGGAAACAAATTGACATTGCGTATGAAGTTTCCACCAACGACCCCAAACAAGGACCACCTAAAGAAGCATGCCCTCTAAATTATATGTTTCCTAGGCTGTAGCAACCCTCCTATCTTCCCATTGTAACAACCTCATCTTTAAGCTAGACAACCTACCCAAGCTAAAAAAGAAAGTGATTCTAGAAAGGGAAGGAATACAAAATGGTAAACACCAATTTTCAATTAAGCTTCTCACATGTGACACCTAATTTAGCATGGATTAGAGATGAGTGGTGGCCCTTAATTTGGGGTTAAGACTTAACGGAGAGAAAACTAATTAATAACAACATAAGACCATGTAGAGTCTATATAAGTAGCCCTTGACATCAGAAAAAGGATAAGGATTTTAGATATGGAAAGGCTACTGAAATTTTGAGAGAACAAACCCTATCATTTTGTAGTGTTTCATTGACCCGAAGTTGGGAGGATATATCCCATTGATTTTGTATTATTTCTATTCTTGTTCTCCTCTTCTCTGTAAACTCAATTGTAAGCTCCAAATTTTGAGAAGTAAGCAATAGAGGCCTATGACTGAAATTTTATAGTTCTCATCTACTAACCTCATTGTAATTCAATGAACTATTGAGTATATTGTATAATCAGGACCAAGGCATATTACTACTATTCAAATAATATTATCAAACAAGTTATGCACAAGTCCTTCCATTTTACATCTTTTTTTTTTCTTTTTCTTTTTTATGTTGAATGAATCAATTGATCTATGTTTGTCTTTCCCATTTGATTTTTAGTCTTAAATGAATGTGCTAAATGAGAAAGTAATGAGTTGCTTCTTCTTAGAACATATTTCATTTTATTGCACTATGTCTTGCAAATATGGAATCATGATTAAAGTGCCCTTCTTCATTGGGTTAATAAACTATACTTTCAACAATCTTTGAGTATTTTTCCCTTTCACCACTTGTAAAGAAAACATAAATCATACTTGTAGGGATTGTTTTCATGCATCATTTCCCCCTACAATAAATTGAGTGGGAGATTCATAAGCCAAGTTGTTCCTATGATAGGAACAAATAATAACTTTAGGACATTTGAGGGTAACAATATGGGGGACAAAATAATCTATAAAAAAATAAAAATAAAACTAAAATAGGGAATTATAGTAAATTTGGGTCTCATAATAAAAAATATGGTTGATGAGTTGGAATTCAAAAATCAATAGAATTTCAAGAAATTGGGTCAACAATAATCATTGAGTTGGAAGTACAGAAATCAAGGATGATTATGTGTTGTATTTTTATTTGAGACCATGTTACTACATATAAACCTCACCTTGGTTAATATTTTGGTAATATCATCTTAAGATATGGGCCTAATGGTTAATAACATGTGTTTCCTCCTTTGAGGTCACAGGTTCAGGTTCAAATCCAGAGGGGGGTAGGGTATGTATACCTCTGTAGACTTTAGAAGTCAAATTGTTGCGCGCATGCATCAATTTGGTGTTTGTCTTGGCCATGACCTTAAAAATAGATTATTAGTATTATTAGTATTATTGATGATGATGATGATTAATTTCCACTGATACCAACTTGGTCTATCAGACCTTAATAGGGTAGGGGATTACTTGCAATTCTTTATAGTTTTGTTTCTATGCTCGAAAAGCATTAAGAGAAGCTTTCCAAGATCACCATAATTTTGCTGAGTTAAAAGGTTAGGGAGGTTGGTAGTGTGGACAATATTTTGAAATTGAGATCTAATCTGGGTATAGGCTGGACAATCTAAGAGATAATGCTTTTCATATTCAGCCTTCTTAGTGCCACAAAGGTAACACACTCTTTCGTCTCAAGGTGTTTTAGGGATTAACCAATGCTCAATTTCACTATGGAGCTCGTGAGAATTTTTTCTTATCTTAGAAATGCTTATTTTCTTCTTTACACTTGTCAAAACATAGAGATAATTTTGATCTTCTAGATTATGGTTCATTACCTCCTTATAATACCTTAATTTTATTTTTTTCTCTAAATCTTTATCACACCACATTTTCTCCTTAAATTTTGATTTAATGATATTTTTAATAGTATCTTTATTCTGCAAAATGGCATCTTCCATGATTCCCCAATGGCTTATCCAAGACTGGGCATCTTTATGCCAATCCCACTTGAGTCAAAGGTGGTTACGGCTAAAATTGGAAGCAATTTTAGGTAAGCCTCTTGTCTTCCATGTTGTTTATCTTGTTATTATACAATAGGTATCTATAGATATCCATGATCTCAATGGGGGAAAGGCTTACCTCTAAGAGGAGGATGGGATAGGGAACATCTCCTTTAATTTTGAGATTATTGGTTATAAAATTCTTTTGGATTTGCTCTATCTTTATTCAGGATTCACGAGAGATACTGCATCCCCAGAATTTGTATCCATATAGAATAACATGCGTAACAAGATTCTCAAAGAGGAGATTCTTATTATCCCAAATACAAAGATCGACCAATTTGCAATTGTTTTCAAGCCCATAACAATTTTTCCATCCCCCAATAATCCTTTTCTCAATGTTATAATTCCAATTGAGTTTGTAGTGAATATTGATTCCAAGATATTTGTATGAAGTCATTTCCTCTAAGTTGTTGTTTACATATACGAAGGTACCATAAGTGGTCTTAATGGATTTAATGATCATGACCTTAGTCTTGTGAGTGTTAATACCCATATTGGAGAAAAAATCCTTGAGGATTCTTATTTTCTTTCCAAGATCATTGGGACTTCTCTCCATAAGAAAAATATCATCAACATAAAGAAGAAGATTGATGACTATACCAGCGAGAGTAGGGCTGACACAACCTGCTTCGTCTAAACAATCTTCTAATTTTTAAATGTATATGCCAAAAATGGTAGGAGACAAGGGACACCCTTGCTTGAATCCAATATTGTAGTGAATTTATTTTGACCATCGCTCAGTGTTCTTGAACTTGGAAATAACATTCTCATACAACCTTATTGCAAAAACCCTCAACTCGAAAGACACTTTTATCTCTTCCAACCTATCCCAAAGGTTTTTCCAAGGAACCGTGTCAAAAGCTTTTCTAAAGTCAACAAAACAACAAAAAAAATTGGTTTTAGTATTGTGGAACTCCTTTGCAATGATCCTAAAGGTAACAATATGGTCCACATTTGAATGATATCTCCTAAACCCAGCCTGGCCTTTAGCTCTTTTAGCGTGTCTCTCTAGCCATGACTAATCTTCTTTTCCAAAATAATTCCATAAAGATTGGATAAAATATGGCTAATCATTATGTTCCTATAATTAGAGGGAATGTTTCTATCCCCATTTTTAAAAATAGGAACAATGAGGCTTTGTGTCTAGAGTTTAGGGAAGCCTTTCTAGCAAGATAAATTGAGGATCTTGCGTAAGTGAGGGATGAGGATAGGCCCCCCAATTTAAAAAAAATCATCTTCGTAGCCTTTAATGTCCTTAGATTTCTCCAACTTATCATAGGACCTTTGTTGATCCAGGTGGATATTGGTGGTCACCCACCCGTTCCAACTGGCTCCTCTTGTCAGTTTTTAGTGCAGAACGTTCTTTTGTACTTGTTTGTAATTATGGGTTCTACACTTTTGGGGATGCCTAAGGCCCTACACATATTCCAGATGGATACTGATGGCCTCCCACCTAATCCAACTGGATTATTTTGTATGTTTTCATGTCAACACATCTTGTTGTACTTCTAGGTTCGTTTTGGGGCCCTAAACAATGTTCTTTTGTCTTTCCACAGTCAAAATATAGATAGAGTCAAATTTTAATGACATAATGCGTATTTCTTGAAAATACCTTTCCAACGGGCTATCACGCGCCTAAAACAAAGATCGTATGCAAACGTTACGACCCTAAGAAGTTAATGTACTAATTTACCCAAATAGGGCTCACATGGATTTTGGTGTTTCATCTCCTAGGGTTAGGTTTTTGGATGTCTAGGGTTTTGGAATTCCTGTTTATCATAAAAAGGCATTCAAAGCCTCATTGTAATGATTTTCTTGTGAATGAGCGTAGACGTCACATCTCTTCTCAGAGATAAAGCTGCCACCATTCTAACGAGTCTTACACTCTGTATTTTTACAGTCTCTTTACAATTGTTTCATTAACAAAAATCGAGTATTGTTTTATTTCTTTGTTTCTCGAAATTTCCATGAGTATTTTATTATAATTTCTCTTCTTTCATTTCGTTCCAAAAATAATTTGGATCAGTGGTATCAAAGCAGGCTTCTCTTGATCATTTTTCAGCGCATGTCCCTGACAAGGTCTGAGTATAGCTAGTTGGGTCTCGAGTATGTCTCTCTTGAGGACAATCACTCTTGCATGCCCAAGAAACCCTCGATGGCGGAAAAAAATAAAAATGGCGTAGCAGAAGATTATATTAACCTATTTCTTAAGAAATCTCTCGCACGATAGAGGGACAAAATGATGGAGAATTTTTCACACATTATTCAACGTCTGTCGATATCAACAGGTGCATCTTCATCAAGCGACCATTTTGGAGGAACCTCTCCCTTCAAGGTACAAGTTAATTTTGATATTCCCATATTTGAAGGTCAAATAGATGCAAATACCCTAGAAAAATGGTTAAATCTATTAGAAAGTTATTTCTTTGTTCAAAAAAAATTCGACAGGGAAATGATCACCTTTGCACTCCTCAAGGATCTCCCCCATGTCAAACATTGGTGGGAAATTTACTGGGAGAAAAGTTCCACATAGGAATCTGAAATATATGGGGTCGAGCCCACTTGGGATTTTTTGTGTGGATGCGGTCAAAGAACAATACTATCCTATTGATAACTATGAAGACCAGTACATGAGATGGACCACACTATGGCAAGAGAAGAGACAAACAATGTCAGAGTTCACAAATACTTTCCATACCTTATGCACCAAGCTGGGTATCAAAGACTCTGAGCGTCATCTGTTTCTAAAATACCGTGGGGCTCTGCATAGGTACATCCAAACTGAAATGGATTTCCTAAACATCTCATTAATGTGAGTGGCCTATCGATATGATGTCAAAATCGAGCATAAATTTAGGCGCTAAAACAAATGGGAATTCGGGTTTGAAAATATGCAACAACCAAAGCACGATAAAGATTGCCCTAATCAATAGCCTCTAGACAACCTGTCTAAGACATAGGACAAAAAGGGTAAAGTAAAGGAAAATAATGACATTGGGAAGTGGCATGACTTCCATAAAATACCTTGGCACAACACAGATGAATGTCGCTCGAAACAATAATTGGTGGTCGAGGTCAAAGACACAGAGCAGAACCTTGATTTAGAATCTGATCCAAAAAATATTGGAAACAAACATATCATTGACGCAGACCCCACTGCTACTATCGTGACCACACCAATTCAACTAGAAGAACTAGTAGATCCTAAAGAGGGGGAGTGCCTCTTTCATTCACAGATTGGGTGAAGGGGACCCCATTGCATTTCATTTTTGATAACGACAACTAGAAGAACCTCATATCATCTAAGGTCGTCAAACAATTGGGTTTGTTGACAACACCACACCTGCAGCCATACAATATTGGGTGGCTTCACCAGGGACAAGATCTTCGCGTCAGCCAACAGTGTCGCCTGTCCTATGGAATCCATCCTTTCAAGGACGAGGTAGTTTGTGATATTTCCCCTCTTGATGTATGTGATGTTGTTTTGGGCCAACCATATATGTGGAAACATCATGTTTTCTATGAGTCTAGACCCCGTAGTGTCATTATTACTCTAGGAGGTCAGATCTACAGGATACCAGAGGTAGTTCCAACTACTTCTCCATAAAAAAAACACCGCAAGGTAATCTCTCATACTGCAAAATTCATCCTCTTCACAGTTTGTTCAAAGGATGCACAAAACACCGCTACAAACACTGCAGCCTCAACACCTTCTATCCAGCAAAAATAAATTGTCAAAGAGAAAGAAGATATTGCTTCTTCACTTACAATGGTTTCTACACAATGCCCTGTCAAACCAAGAGACAACAGGTTGGTGGAGCAGATTCAACCCCGCCAGCACCAGATTTGTGACAGTCTTCCACAGACCAAGCAACACAACTTCTCCAACAAGGTACGCATCTCACTAAGATTAAGATTTAGCAAATGATTTCCCATCTTCCTTGGGCACTCAACGCAGTGGAGACCATTGCTTCCTAAGAGGGGAGGATTGATCCAGGTGGATATCGATGGCCACCCACCTGTTCCAACTGGCTCCTCTTGTTAGTTTTTAGTGCAACACATTCTTTTATACTTATTTGTAATTGTGGGTTCTACACTTCTGGATTTGTTTGAAGCCCTACACATCTTCTAAGTGGATACTGGTGGCCTCCCACCTAATCCAACTGCCTTATTTTGTATGTTTTCATGTCATCACATCTTGTTGTACTTCCAGGTCTGTTTTGGGGCCCTAAACAGTGTTCTTTTTGCTTGCCACAGTCAAACTATAGACAAAGTCAGAGTTTGACGATGTAATGTGTAGTTCTCAAAAATACCTTTCCAACGGGCTATCACACATCTAAAACGAAGATTGTATGCAAAAGTTAGGACCCCTGGAAGTTAATGTACTAACTTACCCAAACGAGGCCCACGTGAATTTTGGCATTTCATCTCCTAGGGTTAAGTTTTTAGATGTCTAGGGTTTTGACATTCATTTTTATCATAAAAAGGCCTTTAGAGCCTCATTGTAATGATCTTCTTGTGAATGAGCGTAACCGTCACATCTCTTCTCAGAGATAAAACTACCACCATTCTAGTGAGTCTTGTACTCTATATTTTGCAGTCTCTTTACAATTCTTTCATTAATAGAAATCAAGTATTGTTGTATTTCTCTGTTTCTGGCAATTTCCATGAGTATTTCATTATAATTTCTCTGCTTTCATTTCGTTCTGAAAATAATCCGGATCATTTGCACCATGGAAAGCCATGACAATTCCAAAAAAGGATCTCAAGTGTCCCAAATTCCTATTTATTATTATCCTCGTGGTCTCTATCCTAACAATAGCTTTTCGATTTCTAATTATTGCCCATTTTCCTTCTTTCCTGACTTCTTTTACTTTTTGAACTTCTTTCCTTAATTCAACTTGGTCTTCTTTTACTTTTTGAACTTCCTTCCTTAATTTAGCTTGGTCTTCGGGAATGAGGTCTTCATTTATAAATATTTGTGGCCCTTATAAGCTCGGAGATTTATTGAGTATGCTATATTTATGGTCACAACAAATTACTTTGACACAAATCAACCTATCTTTATGATCAATTAATTTTCTTAACCTCTTTGCTTCTATGAGGTAAGTTTTTCAATTTGTGATTTTTTTTTAGTTATTCTTTTACTATTGCAAGTGTATCCTCCTCTTGTTGTTATTTTATACCAAAACTTATGAGGGTTAAGGCTCTTTTATTATTATTATGATAAGTATTTTTCCTCCTCTTGTTGTTATTTTATACCAAAAATTATGAGGTTTAAGGCTCTTTTACACCAAATTGGTGTATGAGACCCCCTTGTTTGTGGGACAAGGGACCCCCCTCCGCCCAGCGATTTGACTGGTAAAGTCTACGAAGGTATACATACCCTACCCCCCTCTGGATTTGAACCTGTGACCTCTTAAGAGGAAACACATGTTCTTAACCATTAGGCCCACTCAGGCTGTATAATATATTATAACTCATTAGTTGTAACTCCTCATAAGGTGTAACTATATTATAAAGTAGAAGTATTTAACTAGTTAAAATATATAATAGACTATATTACATAAAATAAGTAACAATTATTTAGTTATATATAATATTTAATAATTAATTAGTTATATTATATATAATAATGAATTATGTATTATACAAAACATTTATAAGTGTATATTATTATTATTTTAATATTTATTGTTATTATTATATCATTTAATTATAATTTTATTTTTGAAGTTTTAAATTTATTATAAATTATATAAACATGTAATAATATATTTAATTAATTATGAATCTTTTAAATACAATAAAATTTAAATTTAAATAATTTAGCAATTCACCATTTTAACCCAATTTATTTGGCATATACTTATTGTGAAGTGGCTCAAATTTACTCTAAAAACCCCTAAATTTTTGTATATAATCTAGAGAGTTATGCAACACAAAGAGTTTGAACCCTTTACCATCCACATACTTGATCTCAAACAATCAATTCCAAATGGACGAATAAAGTCTTATTGAGACTGAGAATTAATAGGGAGAACAACTTTACATAATATATGTGGGATAAATTCCCCGAATGGGGTGTTAGTGCGGCACACTTGGCGTATGACAGAGGCAGGCACCAACCACCGAGGCATGGAGCCATGTGACGGGCTCGTGCCATTGCCCACCACCCTCCTCCAGAATTAAATAGATGTTACTATGACGTGAAAGGGCATTTATGCAACTTCCCTCTCCGTATTCGCGTCTTTGTATGGATTGGTCACTGGTGTGTGTATCTCGTCTTTTCTTGCGTCCCGAAGGGCTCCTCCCTTCGCAGCCATGGCCTGGTCCTGTTCAAATTCTCTGGCTCGATGCGGCCCCTACTCGCCCCCAGGCCATTTACCTCTACCTAGTGCACCTAGTCTCTTCGACCAATCACAAATACTACCTTATGCCGCGTCCGAGGGGAAGACCGCGGAGGGGCTCTCCTTGGAAGCCTCGTTGGCCCTCGGTCTCACCTCCCGACTCACCCTCCATCTGCTCTTCCCCCCNTTCCGCAGATTAACTGTCTAGCAATCATCCCCCGGATGCTGAGCTCATTCTCGAGTCTCTTTCTCGACCCTCCTGTGGATTTGTTGCCCCCCACACCAGTCTTTGACCCTCTCAGAAACTCAGAACGCGAGCCTCCTCCTCCTCGTAAGCCTGGTAACGCTAGGTACCAGGCCATTGATTCCTTCAATGGCGAGCATTTCAGAGAAAGCCTGACCATCCTTCATGGTTTGGTCTTTGAACTCCGCCAGGGGATGGAGGACCTTCAATTTCGCCTACAAGCTACAGATGAAAAGGTGGCGGTCTTTCTTCAGACTCTCTCCTCCATGCACGAGGCTTTCCACTCGGGCCCGGAAAAAGCAACCTCAATGGAGGAACCCAGTGCAGCTCCCGGTGAAGGAAATGACAAGGTGCAACGCTCAACAGAGAATGGGCTAGAATGGGCTCAGCAGTGTTGTGGAGGTGGACTCGGCAAGGCGACCGTTGCAGGATGCTACGACAGATGCTGATAGAACTGCGAGCGACATGAATGTCGAAATGTAGTGGGAAGACCAGGAGACGTATGTCGAGGAGGAGCCTTGGACCGAGGACCTCCACGCCACATGGCCAGGTTATCTGCTGGGTATCTAGGTCTTTAGCATTTTTCGAGGTCTTGTTAGCCTCTTTTAGTTTTAACTGATGAACAGTTTGTCTAAGACTACTTTTCTTAGCTTATCATACTACTTATCTCGTGACTCCTATGCTGGTTGGACTGGTTTCCCCTCTGTTGGGGCAGTCCAATAATTTCAGTATGGCTATTTCT
>SNQJ01S0014552.1:91954-104409 GCA_010110895.2 Picea sitchensis | reverse complement strand
TTAATAACTCCTTTATCATGTACATTGGCAAGAATCGCAGTTCGTAACCGGTCGTAAGTGGGGAGCTTTTCAATGGCCGCCCACTTGAGCGCTTCCTCGTCATTCTGGCGTTTTCGGGTACTGGAAGACAGAGAAAAAACGCTCTCGGATCGCTCGAACAATCTGGTACTCGCCGATCGCAGACTGCCTGTCCATGTTTTCTCGTCAGGCTCTTGCTCGCTGATGGATGAACTCATTTTTTGGCCCCCAAGAGAACCCAGATCAAATATTGTTTCCTCAATAATAATGTCGAAAATTTGTTGCTATTTTCAGGACCTGTGAATGAATTTGTTGCTCCACTTTCGTAAAATAGCTGGAGAACCCAACCTGTTCCAGTGCGCTAACAGAAGCGTATTGGGTTGTCAGTGATCTAACTCAGATTTATATATAGTAACGGTGGGAAGAAAAATAGCACATGTGTTGGTTTGACGTCACAGCAAACGAACTTTCCATGGCCATGCTCGAAGGGATTTCCTTGGAGAACTAGGCACGCCTTGACAATTATTCATGGCTACCGTTGGGAGTTGAAAAGCAGGCTTCTAGATCGATGACATTCAGCGGCGGATTTTCAAGATTTAAGATTTATGGTCAAAGCAAACCCGGGATTCGCATCAAGCATTTTCAACAGATTCATGTCCGGCAATTTATGATCACCGATTCGCCGCCCCTGGTTGAATTGTCTCATGTACTGTGATCCGACGAGACGGCAAACGTGTGGGGAGGGACTCTGTGTAGTTCCCAGGTATCATTTGGACTTAAATTATTTCCGTGTCCGTGTGGACTGAACAACTGGGATTGGGATTGGGATTTTTTAGTTGGCAAGCAGCCGCCCGCCTTCCTTTCTAGAAGGAGATATAAAACTTCCACGTACCTTTCCCTAAATGGTGTAGTCTGAATTCAATGGTGGAGACGAGTTGATATGGACCACTGCCAATTAGTTTCTTACAGAAAACATGGAAAAGCTTTTTTAACATTAAAAACGAAACGCTCATCGACTTCCCTCTTTTTACGGATAAGTTTTCGTTTTTAAAACGTATATTTTTTATACAGTGTGGATGTGACCATCTAAAAGGTATATACATTTTTTTAATTGTATATAATATTTAATTTAATATAGTATATATTTTGAGTTTAAGTGATTTTAATAGTTAATAACATGTGTTTTCTTTTAAAAGGTTGTAACTTCAAATCCAAAATAGTAGAATATCTAATTTTCTATTTTCATAAAGTTTGAAAATATTTATTGATACTGATTTACATGCAAGTGCCATTTATATAAATATATATCAAATAAATCCTTATCAAAATTGATTTTTTTTTTAAAATTAAAATATATTTTTATTTATTAAACAAATTCATTGATACTGATTTACATGCAAGTGCCATTTATATAAATATATATCAAATAGATCCTTATCATTTATTTTTTATTTTTTATTTTTTTAAATTAAAAAATATTTTTTATTTATTAAACTTTTTACATATAGTTGTTATAGTTGTTATTGGTTGTCCATTAGTACTTATCAAAATTGATTTTTTTTTTTTAAATTAAAATATATTTTTTATTTTTTAAACTTTTTTACATATAATTGCTATTGGTTTTTTAATATAGGTCATTCTTTTATAGTATAATTTAGCCTTGATGTGTGATGCTTTAGTCAATAAAATATTAATAAAATATTTTAGTTTTGACCTTATGCTTTAGTTTAGTTTTTATATNCTTATCAAAATTGATTTTTTTTTTTTAAATTAAAATATATTTTTTATTTTTTAAACTTTTTACATATAATTGCTATTGGTTTTTTAATATAGGTCATTCTTTTATAGTATAATTTAGCCTTGATGTGTGATGCTTTAGTCAATAAAATATTAATAAAATATTTTAGTTTTGACCTTATGCTTTAGTTTAGTTTTTATATAATAAAATATTTCAGTTTTAAGTTTATTGGAGTATCATTGAATAATTTTAAATATATATAGAAAGAGTTAGGAGACTATTCACATCCATGTATTTTAATTTTGAGGGATTTGGTGACATCAAGAGAGTTAGGGACCATTTACATCCATTTGTTTGAATTTTGAGGGGTTTGGTGACACCAAGACGACAACATATTGAAAAGATTTCATTACCCAAATTTTCAATCAATGCAAAAGATTATTCACTCCAATATGACATGCATGACATTGTTGAACAATATCTCTTCACTAAAGTCCACATCTAAGATATTCATTTTTCATGGAACTCTTTATTTTTATTTTTAATTTAATTTATTATAAATTATAAAAATTGAGATGTTTAAGATTTCAAGCAATGTAGAGGATTATTCATTCAAATATGGCATGCATTACATTCTCAATCAAATATCTTTTCACTAAAGTCTACACTTGAGATATTCATTTTTTTATGGAACTCTTTTAAGTTTATTCCTTTTTATTTCATTTTGTATAAATTTTAATAATAATACTTAAATTATATTTTTTAATATTAATTAATAATATAAGTAATTAATAATAATAATAATTTATTTTTAAGGTCACGGTCAAGTTAGCACATCAAATTGGTGTATGAGACCCCCTTGTTTGTGGGACAAGGGACCTCCCTTCGTCCAACGATTTGACTGATAAAATCTACGAAGGTATACATACCCTATCCCCCTCTAGATTTGAACCTATGACCTCTTAAGAGGAAACATATACATAATATTTAGATTATATTATATTTTTTAATATTAATCAATAACATATATATCATGTTAAAATATATGTTAAAATATGAATAATTAATAGTTAACAATTATTTTAAGATATTTAATTAATATCTTAGTGCTATGGTTTCCTTACTAATAGTCTTATAACATTATTTAACATGCCGGTTAGATTAATAATGCTATCCACATGTACAATTTAGTTAATTGTAAATTATATATTATGTTATAACCATAATATATAATTTACAATTAACTATTAATAACCAATTGTATAATCCCATATATTTATATCCCTCATCACATGATTGGAATTGTAGTAATAAACCATCATTATAAGTGTTGACTAAGTTGTGGTCTAGCAAGAAATTGGTAGGATTTTTTTTGTCATTATCACAAGTTCGATTCTTAGAGGGAGGGTGCCTTTGATATCTAAAACTGGGAATCCTCAGAGTGCCATGTCCCAGGACTGATAATCCATTAGCTCCAAATCTCAAAGTCCTGATCTTATAGATAGAAACATATTGTGATAGGGGGATAGGGTGATTTGTCGGGAAATAAGTACTTGACTCTGACGAAAAAATAAGGGGTGTTACTGTTAAAAAAAAACCATTATCGTAAGTATAACAATGTAATTGAAATTCATAATGATCATCATAAGCATGTTGGAACAACATGCTTGGTAGGTTCATCATACCTCTAGATCTTCTAGAGACGATCAATAGTCAACTAGAATATTCGAATAAGAGGTTGACTAAGCATTTCATTAGTCAAACAATTAGAACAAAAAATCCCATTGATGTGCATACCAAGGTAGGAGTTAAGGAATTTTCTATGTGCCCTCACCAATTGTTTGGACCTCGTTTTCCTCATTTCAAGGGACTTGGTTACATCTTGGTGCCATATAAGATGGTCATATGAGTCGATCTAAATATGAAATAAGTGTGTATAATGAGTTTGTGAAATCTGTCATGAGCTATGCTTAGTTGTGATTATGTGTTGTAAAAGTGTCTTTAGACAACACCTATCTCTCAAAATAGTAGCTCTATGAGTTGCCTAATCCTCTAATTCTCCAATATGGTATTAGAGCTAGTGGTTTGAGATCTAGCTCATTGTCTACAAGTCTTTAGGAGGTTGTCAATTGTATGTGCTCTTGATGAGTTGGATTTGTATGGTACATTGACTTGGGGTTTCAACTTGGAGACTGGATCTATAATTAAATCTATAGATCAACATTATAAGTTCCAAGCTAGAACTTGTGGTTCTAAATGACCACAATTATGGAATTTGCACACAAAGTATGGAAACATTGTTGAAGAGTAACGTATTGTGGCAATTTACAAAAATTGGGGTTCGGAATCCAAAGGATGAATGTTGGCACCCAAATTTTTGGGTAAATATCATGTGTGTGCACAAACAAAGTTGCACGCACTCATTCCAGTTTTTCGCATGCTCAAGCAATCGTGTGAGGGGTAACAAGAGGCACATGTGTTGTATCAGGTTTTTTTTTATGTGTGCCATTTCGAGTTCTACCAAAGCGCGTTGGTCTGAGTTTTTGGATGCACGCCGAAAATAAAAAAGACATTGTATGCACACCAAAATCAAGAAGAGTCTCTTCAGGAAATCTCCTCGAATGATTACTGCCAGCAACACAAAGGAACTTGGAGCAGAAAGAAGACGAGCTGGCAGGGTAGTTAATATTTCCCTAATTCCAATAAATGCTACGTGGAATGTATGTAGGTGACAAATGTGTGTGGGACTGGTGCTTTCGGGGAAAATCCTCTATATTAGTGGGCTTACTAAAGAAAATTCAGTGACCTTGAAGAGAAAAAATTCCAAAGAAAACACACAACAAAGACATTATAACCATTTCAATTGAAATAACTAACTATTTTGAAAAGAAGGAGAATAGACACAATGATAGTCCTTCATTTGATGTTGATCCCAAGTCCTAAAAGCTTATCACTCTTTTTCTGATAGTTTCCTATGTGACCTACAAGAACTTCAAGAATCCAAGTCTATGCAAAGAGGTAGTTATACTAATAAATACCCGTTAGTTCAATTAAATATAACGGAATAATCAAAGAAACTAGTGTTCTACAAAGAATATATGAAATAATTGCAAGTTAAACATTACAAATACAATGCTTTTCGAAGGAATGTGTTTCTTATTGATATTCAACAGTTAGGTAGTTATGTTGTATACCTGTCCTATGCCACATTTCCCTTTCGAAAGAGACTCTGAGTCCCTCCACCCAAGTTCCTACTACAAAGGTTGGTTTTGACTCTAGGTTCACCAACAGACTCAAAGAGAATATAAGGGAGACTCCTGGTTAGATTGGATGGTGATCGGAGAAGGATGGAAACAAGGGTTTCCAAGTCAATAACCAACATAGGTTGGGATGTATATGAGCTTGCAGAACAATGAATCATTACCTTTCTCCTTGGACCAGATAATCTATTTATGCCATCTCTAGTTGGTTAGAGATGGTTGAGTACGAGTAAATGAATTTAGGTAACTAACCAAACTCATAACTCAAAATTTAATTAGGAAAATATGTGTGTGTGTGTGTGTGTATTACGCATTTATTAGCATGTACGTGATTGTCCTTTGGGAAACCCGCGTATACGCCTGTTGCATGAGTGACAGGGTGTGTACAACTTCCAAAAAGATGTTTTTTAGAAGGTCTAAAGGAGGTATGGGGAAGAGTTGTATGCGAGTAGGATAGGGACTAGGACAATAAGAGCATCAGTGCTTCAATGGTGGCAACTGATGCTATAACAACTAGCAGCTGGAGGAACAAGTGGGGAAGAACTGAAAGAGATAGAGTTCCAGAGCCAAGAAGCAGATAAAAGGAAGCAATTACAACAGAAAGAAAGTTGGTTAACTAGTTAGCCAGTTAGCTCGCTTGTTAGTTTGTGGGTTGCTACTGTGATAATTGTGGGTATTTTTTTCATTGAGCTCACTTTGGGCATATGCTTTGTAATGTATCTTATTGTAAGTATGATTTTTTCTTCTCTATAGAGTTTGAATATATGTACATGGAGCGATGTAATATAACACTAAAGAATTGCATAGAAGAGTTTGGACCTATTGTTGTCAATATATGAATTGCTTAATGCATGCCTACAAATGATGGAATGAGAATGATAATAAAGTTGCAGTGATTTTGGATCTATGACATGTCAATTATGTGTCAGAGTGAATGTGTTTTTTCTGATATTTTTTGTCATCTTTTAAGATGGAGTGAATATCATGAATGAAATCCCCGATGGATCTCTCTGTGATTAGTCCTTCATCGCTGACATAGGATTAGATGGTCTCTATGATCCTCATGGCATATCAGGTGAGACCTTCCTCAATCTTGGTTGAGGATTGATATGTTGATGCCTTGGGGTTTTTGTTGTTCAAACTCTAGATGAACCCTGGGTCTTCAACTCCCTAGCATTGAGAAAGATGTGCGCAAGTGTGAATTGAGTGAACAAATGGTTATGTTTCTGGGACTTGAAAGTCTTGTATTGAATGATGAATGAAAATAATTAGGTGCTATCCATTGTGGGAAGAAATTCAATATTGGTTAACTGTGAAAGAACATGAGTTTGTTTAGTGGGAAACTCAAGGTCTGACAGTCAATGTGAAGCGATGGAAAGATAAGCATCTATACATTGATATTCATGAAACTTTCTTTGTTGAATTTCCCTATTTATTGTATGAATTGTTGAAGAGGAAGATTGCTAGCAATAATACTTTGAGGCCTCTAGAACCAATGGTTTGGGATTAGATCATGATTGATAGGATGAAGGAATTGGATAAGAAGTGGACTTGAGCAATTGATTTTTGGTTTTCTCAAGTGAAGGAAGGGTATATAATTGAATTTTCTATTGAGTACAATGATTCTTTCAATGAAGCTAAAAGGAAGTTTATGGAAGGTCCTAGAAGAGGTCTATCGGAAGAAATCCCACATTGGATAAAGATGTTGTTTGTGGAGAAAGGGTTGATGCACATGGAGCCCGATAGGATGGCTGAGTAGACTCCCCTAGCACTAGGGGGGATGAAAAGATGGGGGAAAAGTGAAAGAGGATATGGATCAGTTGAGGAGGGTCCAAAAGTTGTTGAGATGGAGTGAGGAGTAGAATGGACCCATATGAGGAAAGGAGAGAGAGAGATGAAAGGTACACAAGAAGAGTTGAGTTAAGAAGGAGAGTGGATCAACGAAGTGGAAATAATATAGCAAGGGGAGTGCGATGAGGTTTCAGGCCCATGATAAAGAGGAATAATACCACCCCAAGAGGAAGTGAGGGAGASTGTGTTGTGCCAAAGAGGAGCATATACGAGGATAGGCCCATGAAAAGGCATGAAATTGAGAGTAGGGTGTCTAGTGGGGATACCAATAGTAGTAGTAATTGTTGTTGTAAGGGCCCAAAAGATGAATTTAGMACCCATTGGATGTTGCATATTGTCGCAACCGTGGAGGAAGATGAGGCGCGAAGTAGAGGCACATAAGAAGGAGAGGAATATGGAGGTTCCCCTAGTGGTGGGGGAGAGGAGTTAGCAATAGTATATGGTCTTGCACAACTATAAGTAGGAAACTCTTTGGGTCACCTCACAAGAAATGTTAGAAGAAGATGGAGTTACCCCCCCTTGAACCGCCCCCATTGCATATTTTTAATCAAGAAGAAAGACCAATAGACAACAAGACGATTAGAGTAGGAGAAAGAGTAGGAGAAGGAAGAAGAGAAGAAACGAGTGAAGAATAAGGTGAAGTTTGTGCTACTTCACCAAGAAGAGTATTGGTGTTGAGAATCATGACACCCAAAAATTAGATCGGAGGAAATAATTTGAGATTGGGGATGGCGAATTAGGATAGTATCCTGATGTTACCTATGTTCCATGGAATGAGTAGAGATGATGCCGAGTAACATTGGTTCACGTGTGAAGCGATATGGTTTGTGAAGAACATAACATATGAGGCATTGAAGATTGCACAGTTGGAGACCACATTTAGGGATAGGGCCCTGGCGTGGTATATGAAGTATAAGGCCACTATGCCAGTGGGATAGGCAAGGTCCTTGACAGAAATCAAGAGATATCTACTTAAGGAATTTCAAAATCCCAATTCAAAGTCTCAGTGTATTACAAAGATCAAGGAGATTAAGCAAAAACAAGGAGAGACCGTGTGGGATTATGACTAATGGTTTAATATTTTGTTGGATAGGTTGAATTTCTAGATCTAGGACGTACAACATATAGAATGGTTTATTGGGGGCTTACTTCCTCGTATCTGAGTTCCACTCACCCATTAGAAGGTGACAACTCAAGCAAAAGAAATGGAAATTGCAATGTGCTTGGAGGCTACGCTGAGAGGAGGTGAGACATCATAAATATTGGCATAGGTGTAGTCACAACTGGACAACTTGGCGATGCAGTTACAAGATATGGTGAAGGAAAAAGTTGTGCATGAGAACATGTGGTGTACCATGTGTCGATCCAAGGCATTGCAAAGACAAGTTTCATGTATTTTGAATCTAGGTGGCAATGGGTGTGCCGAGTCCATTTCCAACTAGGCCTCATACGGAATGGTGCGAGATTTGTAGACAGTGGTGCCACGTACCACCCCGTTGCCCTACATTGGAGAAATATCAGAAGCCGTGTTATACTCCATTCTATGAATTATGTAAGTTTGTGGGAAATGATGTCAACAACTACCAATCACTCCAGTTGATGCAAGATCATAGCCACGATGCATTTCAGGTCCAAGAGGAATATAGGGGTGGTGATTCTGGCAGTGCCGAGAGAGGTGGATATGAAGGAGGTCCCAGAAGCGGATATGGACATGGTCACAGATGAGGATATGGAGGAGGGGGAGGTAAAACCCCCATTTTCTTTAACTATGGAGAGATTGGTCATGTGTCAAGATTTTGTACCAAACCACACACTCTTTGTGGGTTCTGTTACAACCCAAAGCACGTTATAGAGGATTTTCCTGACTTGTTTAAGAAGTGGGAAGGGAAGAAGGCACATTGCAACATGGTGCATGCAGAGTGACAAAAATATAAGAAGAAGGATGAGGAAGTTGATTTCTAAGTGATAAGCCAAGGCGGAGCAAAAATAGGAATGGATTTAGAGCATGGTGAAGGCTCGGGTCAAATGCTAGAGGGAGAGATTAGAAGGGTAGCACCCCCTCCTAAGTTTGATGTTGCTCAACAGAAGTAGTTTTTGCATGATGTGCATAAGGCCATCAAAGAAGAAAGAGTGCGAGAATATTTTTAGTGTGCGACACAAAGGTCACTTGAAGAGGCCTGGATTCGTGAAGAAGTTCAGCATGTGACACAATGGTCGCTGGAAGAGGCTCACACCCATGAAGAATTATAGTGCGCGGCGCAAAGGTCATTGGAGGAAGATTGCATGTGCGAAGAAATATAACACACAACACAAAGGTCATTGGAAGAAGCATGCACACACGAAGATCAACGATGCGCTGAGCAAAGAGTCATTGAGGAACATCGCCACGAGGAGTTGAAGTGTGCGTCGCTTGAAGAAATAATGTGTGACTTAGGTCGCGAGACAAAGACTGAAGATCAAGTAAGTAACTTCTTACATTGTTGTCTGAGATTGTTAACATATCCCGATGCTGTGAGAAATTTGATGCAAATGCTAGAAACCTACAGGGGGGAACAAGGGATGGATATTAGCCAGGTTGGTAAGCAGAAGTGCACAGGGAGAGAATTGAATATGACAACTAAATTTGGGAGTTATGAAATGGATGGAGTCATGTTGGATCTAGGTTTCGACATGAACATCCTGTTGAAAAAGTCCCGAGATTTGATGGGTAAGACGAATTTGGTCTAGTCTCCCATCCAACAGTGGTTGGAAAATCAGTATAGGATCTACCCTATAGGATGACTAGAACAATTTGAATTGAATATAGAAGGGGTGAATACGAAGGATGATTTTTAAGTCATAGATATTATGGATGATTATGATCCTTACCCCGCACTACTTGGAATTGATTGGGATTTAAAAAAACAATTCAATGTTGAATTTGAAGAAGAAACAAATGTCATTTTAAATTGACACCCTACACGTGATTGTACCCTTGGATCCTCATGAAGGGGACATGTACAATGAACCGGTGGATAAGGATGCACAAATATATATCATTGAGAATATCTATAAAATAACACGGCGTAAGGAGGATTATGTCAATCCCACAGTGGATGGAGAACTGAGTTGGCGAACCATGAAGTCATATGACATTGATTCATATGACATTATGGAGATGCGACAGTGGAAATTGTAAGAAGTTTCGACAAGGATATGTGCGCATATCACGACCGAGGTGTGCGGGGAAGAATTTGTGTCCTACCAGTTCGATGGGTCGGATCCACTGGATGTGTTTATTGCATGGATACAACACATTCTTGAACGCCACCAGGTTCACGCTCTTGATACGATGCTCATAGGAATACCTGCGCAATGGTGGGATACACATTGAGACCCTCTCTGTGAATGGTTAGCAATGGAAGAATCCATGCGGGAAAGATTAAGACCAGATGCAAAATTCATTGGTACATGTGTTCTTGTGAATGGCATTGTATATACAAGAAGTGGTATAGGACGCGTAACCAATACCTAAAGGCCCCGTGTGCAATGCCTAGAAAAAAATTTGTTCCCTTGGTTCCTTGGTTTTCTACAAAACAAGTAAGTGAGTCGTGTGCATGGAGAATGGGTCTAGATACACCACATATTGCAATAGAATGAACGTCTTCCCATTTAATCACACTTAATCCCATTGATAAAACAAATGAATCCCACAAACATAAAGAAATACGAGGTAGTCAGTGGATACCATCGGATCCATAAAGGCCAAGCCGAGTCTCATAGTGGAAAAAATTGACTAGATGGACATGCATGAAGCAACATTGTGACCCACCAGGGGTCGTTGCGACCAATTAACCAAGGATGGACTCATGCAGGGGCTCCCAAGAAGCATGCATGGCACCCTTAGAGAATAATACTTGCGCATGCACGAATACGTCACTATCACAATCAAATTGTTACGGTCCCCATCTTTTCATTTCTTAAAAAGGTGACGTGTCCATTGTATGGTACCTAAGGGAGAGCCTATTCAGGAGGTAGCTAGCACTAAATGTTAAAATTCCACCCACACATTATGTATGTTTGGCGGTAAAAGTAGGTAGCCATGCACCATGAATGAAAAAGGGATAATATGGCTTGAAAATCTAGAACGTCGACGATGGCGTATCATGAAAATATCGATCATTTATGTTTGATGGGATGGCTAGGATGGTATAAGGATGAATGTTCTTGAGGGGACTAACGGATACTGCATGACACTATGAGTTCTTAAAGAATTCATACATGCCTCCCAGTTGTGTCATCATACCTGCCTAGCAACTTTCCTCTCTTCAAGTTACTACTTGGCCACCTAGGCGCAAACCTTCCTATTTCTACAAGAAAGGGTTCACAACTTCAGCATGGTGGACAATAGAAGCGAAAGAAAGGAAAAGTATAGTGTCTTCAACCCAACGATATTCCTTCATAGAACCCAACTGAAATAGTTGCAATGGATTCATCAAGAAGGCCACAGGGCCGAAGTAAATTCAAGACTGCCCATGACCGACAAACACCAAAGTTGCCATTGCCTCGACATGTAAGTTTCATGGGATCCCGAACATGAAAAGTACAGTATGTGCAATTCGTCAAATATGATGTTTGAGACCTCGATCAATTCCATTCCCTATCCTTTCACAATTACGCGAGGATAGTTTGAATTGCAGATCATCAACAATTAGTGCTCACACAAGATTGGGCCAAGCCTCTTCGACAAGCTGACATCCTGTCCTTGGTCAATTTACCTCACTTTAGGCATAGTGGGGTGGTGAACATTTGCATCCACTTTCTACTTACCTACCTACATGGTAGATACCTACAGATGGGGGGAAAATATCTGATCAATGAAGCAACAATCCAAAGGGTTACCAGTTTACCCATGCATAGAGAAGAGCCTGAAAATGATTTAACCACTAAATATGATGCCCAACATGAATCCTATGGCATGTACAATACACGTTAGGGAATGCGTCACATAATAATTTTGGAAATCAACGCTCAACCGATTATATTTTCTACTCAATTGATTTCCTGTAATATCCCACGCATCTGTATGAAGGATGACTAGTGTTCATTTAGGGTAGTCATTGTAGCTAAGCGGTGCCTAGTAGGTGTCCAAATGTCCTAGAACCAGTATGTACTAAATGAGTTCATTAATGATTTTTTATATGCCTATGACTCTAAAAAATAATTTCATTATAGTTTGATATCATTGCTCCTCACTGTAAGTTTTAAACCCGTGAAGTAAAGCAATGCATATAGATTCTTAAGAAAAACATAAATTAATCAATGGCTCATACACATAGTACACAGAGATTTATACTGGAAACCCTTAACTGGGAGAAAACCTTTCAATGCTTCATTGTATTCATTTCACCATTCACCATACAATATATATACAATGTTTTTAGGTATTCCGTAGATACCAAAACCATAATCCCTTAATCCAGGATTAATTTAGAACATCGCTAAAAATAGAAAAATCTGCTAAAATAGCAAAAACGCCCAAAAAATAATTTCAGGGCGTTGCCCTGAACATTGCGCGTAACTAGGGGGGGCCATACCTAACCCCCCCC
>SNQJ01S0014552.1:52683-71859 GCA_010110895.2 Picea sitchensis | reverse complement strand
ACTTACCTTGTGTGCCGCGTAAGGGGAATCGTGGGCACACCTGGAGGTTATAGTGGTAGCGGTTGGATAACACGGCCACGTGTAACGCGAGCACGTGCCCAACTAGTTGCTGATTCCTCCAGACACACAAAAAAAAAAACAAAAAAAGGGTTTTATCATGCATGCAGAAATGACCTAAAGCTTCCTACTTTCTACCATCATCCTCTGCCTAAACCCCATTCTTCATATGCAAATACAAGGTTTAAAATATCAAGTTGGCTTACCTTAGTTTCATGTTCGATGTCGATCCTTTTCCATGCTTGGTCGCTCCTCGACTGTAACTCTCCTCCCAATGATGACCTGCATTCACAAAAGACAAATGAAGAACTCCTCATGCATTTGATCTATGAACTAATGGGTTAGAGATTAAATAAACATATAATCAATATTCAAACAATAGAAACCTCATCTGGCAGGATGGGAAAAGTACTTCTTTTATTAATATCACAATAATACCTTACAATAGTGAGATTGGCCACTGCTCCTCGAATCTGGTCCTGGGCTCCTCTTCAACTGTGCTCCAACTGCTTCTGTATATGCTTCTCTTCACACAATAGTTGCAAAAGGTTGAGGCAAGGGGAATGCTAATTTGGGTAGAGTTTCTTTACTATGATTTTCCTCCTTTCAAATGGGACCCCTACCCCTTCTTTTATAGGCTAGAAGGAGCTAGGTATTTAGTCGAGTGACTGGCCATGCATGGTAGAAAGGTTTAGTTAACTTACCCAAAACTGTGTGTTCCGTCAACAACTTTCCATTTTTCGTTCTTTTGTAGGTACACGCGGGCTGTAATGGGCTAGCTAGCATGTACACGCAGGCAATAGTGGGTCAGCTAGAGTGTACACGTGGGATGTAGTGGGTCAACTAGCGTGTTCCTTTAAAAAAGGTGTTTTTAAGAAGAGATGTTCAATAGTGGCTTGGAAAATAAGGAAACTGAGATGGCTTGATGCCAGGTAAGCATGTTTGATGCAAATTAGGGTTATAACAGATGCCCCCTAATGTGTGAGGTCATAAGAGCATATGATGGTCGAAATACATTATCAATCTTTATCAGCGTACCAAACCAGTGAGCCTAGGGACCAGAATGCAGGAGGTGCCATCTGCAAAATAACAATTGTCTCACCGAGGCGGGCATAACCATGCTCAGAATGAAATAAAATCATGGCTACCAATCAAATACACTATATAGCCATGTCATATAACTGTATAAAGTGTAGTCGCAAGCAATACACAATGGATCTACATCTCAAAATAAAAAACATATACATGTATAGTATCCATCTTCTAGAAGTTGATAAGGCCTGATGGCCGGAGATGAGGTCTTCAGAGCTCGAGCATCAACTTCAAAATCTTCAAAACTCGGGTAGGAGTGTAATATGAGTGTACGAATTCACCACCCAGAGGTCTTTGATGGCTCATCGGGCATGGACTAGAGGATCTTGATGATTAGACTGAAGGCTTCATTGATTTCGAACAAAGACTTGATTGGAATTTCAGGATGGCCAGGCATGAGGGAAAGAGACATACTGCAGAGGGGATGACTCAGGCTTGGTAAAAACTTCCCTTAGACAATAGCACGACAAATGATGAGACTCAGGGAGCATGGAATTGACACAAGTTCACGATGGAGAAGGAAACACAAACTCTCCATATGTTTGGAAGAATAACCAAATGGAGGAGGACACAACTCTATGTAGTGAGAAAATCTTCCTAAGGTCATATTAAATCCCAGGGCTTGACGAAAAAATGGAAGGTTGTGCTTTGTCCAAGGGCGACTCATTGTGCTTCCAATAAAAAGAAAATAATTTTCCCTTCCTATTTTTGGGGTATATTTGATTAATTTTTTTTGTCTTTTTCAATAAATTTGGAAAAAGAATAAAAGAATGCTACGTTACAAAGGAGGAACGAGTGTCACAAACATATTAGTTCTAGGCACAAGGACAAGACTGATGTTTAGAGCAAGGACACTCGGAAAAATCCCTCCCGGGGCCAAAGGTGTCAAGACGCAAAGGCAAAGTACTACAGGGCTTGCGTATAAAGCATGCTTAATATGGTCCAGTTGAGAGAAACATGGAGCCGACATTGGGCCAAAGATGCAGGTATGCAAATGCGATTAATAAGACACACAATGGTAACTTGCTTCGATGTAATTTTAACGAGCCCAGAGAAGGTAAGCTCGACCGATTTTTCATTTTTAGAGAGTCTGAAAAAAGTGTAAAAGGAGACTCTACTGGGGTACCTTTTTCGAAGATAGTCTAGTCAGATCGAAAAAGGGGTAAACTAGCACCGACCAGACATCTATTCAAAACCATTTTAACAAGTGTGATAAAGACAAGGTTACTCGACAATTTTTTCATTTTTAAGGAGTCTGAAAAAAGCTTAATTATGGACTCCGTTAGGAATGTTCTTCTGGACCATTTTAATGAGTGTGAAAGAATAAGGTCACTCGAAGATCTTTTCAATTTTAGGAAGTCTGAAAAGATCTTAACTATGGACTCCGTGGGGGTTCCTTTTTCGTAAATTTAGTCCCTCAGGCCCGAAAAAGGGTTAAAATTATATCCGAGAGTACTCTTCTAGAGAAATGAGGTCCCTAGAGTGTACCTTTGTTCGTACAGTTGACCATCTAGGCCAAAAAAGGGGTAAACTACTGCCAAAAAGACGTGCCTTCAAATTTCAGTTTAACGAGAGTGAAGGGCAACAAGATCGCTCAACAATCTTTTTATTTTTAGAGGGTCTAAAAAGGGCTTAAAAGAAGACCCGTGGGGGATATGACTCATGTATGAAACTGGTTTAGGTAGAGCCCACTTCTAGGCTTAGACCAAGAGTCTCTTCGATAGTCAACTTGGAAAGTCTCCCAAAAGGGAAGAAAACACAAACCACAGTGTAAGTCCTCCCTCGGTATAGAAACCGTAGTCATGGCTTCAAGGATAGCTTCATCTGAAGGAAATTCAAAATCCGAGAAATCATGTAAGCGAGGGTTGACAGTCCCAAAGGGTGAAGTAAACTGACCATATTCCATATGACGATGGAGGCTCTGGCCAGGACTGGTGGAGTCTATCAATGAAGAATCACAAGCACGAGGGCTTGAGGATCTACAAACAACGATATCAGACTCAGAAGGAGACTCAATATTACTTGGACCAAGAGGGGGAAGCAAGGGATCCCATGCACCCACTGGGTAAACCAAAGGATCAATTGCTGAGACCAAGTCTTGAGAAGGAAAACATGATTTCACAGGTTCCCGCTCAGAAGAAATTGAACATCGAGGATAAGATGCCACATAATTAACCTGTGGCGGGGTAGAGTTTACATGAAATCTAGGAACATATAAAGGGGTAGTCTGAAATAATGTCGAATTAGAATAGTGATTATCATATGCCAGCTGGTCGATAGTGACATTGCTTCCATTGTGAGGGAAATGCATCACCCAGAAGAGCATAGACACCACAACATTCATAGCATATACATAATCATGCCCAAGAATCATATTGAAATCTAATGGGCCTTACACCACTATAACATCAATAAGGACGGTCTTCCCACCTAAAGATATAGGTAAATGAGGAAGAACCCCCAAATATTCACTAGGACGTCTGTCAAAATCCAAAAGCTCATGTGAAAAAGACACAAGATTAGGAGATCCCAAGACTTTGCAAACCGAGGTGGATAAAATACTTGCGGAAGCTCCTTCATCCACAATACATCGATAAATGTTTGTTGAATTAACTTCAACCCTTAATTGAAAAGGTGCATAAGAAGGAAGAGGAGGCTCAACAAGATCATTCCAATCAAAGGAAACCATCCTAGGGCTTGGAGGGGGTGTACTCGGAATGAGCAGAATGCCCCCTTGTTCTAAAAGTATTGAACTGGAAATGCTAAAAACATAGTCAGTAGACACTTCACTCCCCAAGAGAGGAGTGGGATCAGCCGAAGACTGCATCAACGTGACCACTTTCTCAACCAATGGCTGCATAGGCTGAGAGACTACATGGTCTAAAGGCACCTCACCCCTCAAAAGAGGAGTGGGATCAACCGATGACTGCATTGGTGTGACCACTTTCGCAACCAAAGGCTGAATAGACCGTGAGGAAACCTCATAAGACTCATAATTAGAAGAGCTTGTAGATAGGGACCACAATCTTTGTACCTATGGAATGCCAGGGCACAAATGAGTAAGGTGATCTCCCTTGCAAAGCTTACAAGGGAACTTAGGCTTACGTCCTATCCGTATAGGTTTCTCAACAGAATCGATGCCCCTAACATGACTAGCAGTGGTTGGTTGCACATCTCCAACATGACTTGCAGAGGCTGGTGATGGGTCGATAACTTGACTTGCAGAGGCTACAGACCTATTACCAGTATGACTAGCAGTGATTGGACTCTTTCCCCCAACATGACTTGCAGAGGGTGGGTAATTTCCCCCAGCATAACTTGCAGAGGCTGGGTGCTAGTATTCAACGTGGCTTGCAGAGGTTGTCGACCTATCTCCAACATGACTTGCAGAGGTTGAAGATTTCTTCTTCCTATTCTTCCTCTTTCTATTTCGTTTAGAATTTTTGTTACTAGTAACTGTAATTTCACTAGAGGTGGGAGAAGGAGGAGGAGAAGACTTTGCTGATGAAGAAACATCAACAGGGTGCCCATGACTTAAGGTGCTTAACTGATAAGCGTCAAGAGAATTCGGGACATTTGGAATGGTACCCAACCAAACTGTTAGTCCCACATTCAACTCATGAATGTACAAAGTGGCCATCAAAGGGATACCAACATTTCCGAAGAAAGGAAAAGCACAAGAATCCCCCTATGAAGGGGTTCCTTGGTTGGTATCGTCAAGAACTTTAGCCATGAAGATCTTATGTAGAGTTTCTCCCCTTGCGGGATCATTCAAATCCGTAAAATTCTCACACACTGACTCTGAAGAACCAGTGTTATCAAAACAACGCCTATAAAGAGGTGGCTCCACGTTTCTAAGCAGAAGACTGAAAAGTCCTCTCAACCGACGGAGTGGGTGATCTACCACCCTAGGTCAGAGACCCAAAGCCACGACTGACTAACTCACTATGGAAAACTAGGGAGCAAAGAGCACACACGAAAAGTTCCTAAAGGCAAATCAAGTGAACGACTAACTAGTTGGAAGAACAATTACACCAACCAACACTAGAGAAACTTACCGGTGCAAGTGCAAATCAAATACGGAAGTGCCCTCTGGGTATACTCTGCAAAGTGTGGCCTGATGTCTGCCCTAGGTACCGCGGTCACCTGTGTAAGTCCCTAAAATAAAGGCAACTATGTTGCCAGCTCGTGAACAATCACCAGGCGGGTACAGTTGACAATCAGGTGGACCGCAATGAGAAGGGTATCAAGCCTGAAACTTGTCAAGGGTATAGAAATCAAGTGGTCTAGAAGATAACTGAGGACCTCGAACGGATTCGAGACCCATGAAGCTCCGTGGGAAATGCAATCGACGGAATCCCAAAACAAGCCCTCTATATGCGTTCCCCACTGTGCTTGGTCCAACTTTGGAGGGGTTATCTCCGCTACCTTTCCACACGTGACCTCATGTTTAGCCCCTGTGTTAGAGGGGGGTCCCATATAACTTCCACGATACTAGACTTTTAACACTCCCTAGCACAAACTCTTATGTATGTTTTGCAGCCTTGAAGAGTTTCCTCTCCAACCTAAATCAAGGCTCTAGCCTAGACTAGTTGATGGACCCTACAAACATAAAGTCTAGTTGATTTTAATTAATCGTTAATTTTTCTGGCTTGTCTTAAGTCAAAGGTTATGGAAGTGAAACTAGTGATGTTTTAAAAGACGAAAGAAAAAATACACAACAAGCTGGAAACAAAATAACTTCTTCTTGAATTTTTTTTTAATTAACTTTTCAAACTAAATTTTTTTCTAAGATCTTTGAGCAACAAACTCGAAACATGATTTTGCTCGACTACAAGCTACTTATTGTCCTAAGTAAACAACCAATAACTTATGAAAGAAAAACTTTTCCTGGTTATTAATGCAAACCAACAACTACTTAACCAAACCAACAAATCAGAGAGTTTTTTTTATTATTTAATGCTCGCAAAGCAAAAAGGAAAAATGACGACAAGTAAAGACCAAGAAAACTTCTGGCCTAAGCACAGATCACAAAGAGTTACCAACGATAACACACAAATTGATTAAAGCAGACTCTCACACTTATCTAAAAACCCTATGAAAGAAAAAAAATTTGAGGAAAAATTTTAATGAAAAAGAAAGCTATTACTGTAATCAGACCTAAGTTCCTGAATGCTATGACAAAGACCAAGATTAAATCAAGGCAATACCTGAGAGGTATAACTCTTGATAAGGAAGAGGATTTCTGCCTCTCCTTAAACAAAAAATTTCTCAATAGGCACGTTGCTGACAGTTCAACAACCAACGTGTGCACGCGAGCTATGTAAGGTCAGAGCACGTGTACACGCATGCAGGACTTATACAGGCCACGTCTACCTCTACAATTCTTCCAAAATGAAAAAAAAACAAGCAATCAAACACTAGTAGAGACTACTGGTATTGAGAACTAGAGTCCCTTGAAGACTCATAAACTTACTTTGAAAGAAAAGAAAAACAATTCAAGGAAAATTTGATAGAACAAGACCAATTTGTGGTGGTACCTAAGCTACAAACTGTAAAAACAGAGACCAGAATGAGATCTAGAAAACCCCTGAGAAGGATTACTTCTGACAGGGGAGAGGATGACTTCCTCTCCTTAAAAAAAATAAAAATCTAAACTCAAACACGCAACTGACACTTCATCAGCTAGCTTGTGCACGCGGGCTGTGTGAAGGTAGGGCGCGGGTACATGCATGAAGGCCTTATACAGGCTGCGTGTACCTCTATGACTTCTAAAAAATAAAAAGAAGCTAAGCAAAGAAAGCAGGGAATACTGGTATGGAGGACCAGAATCCCTACTGGCTCAGACTCTTGTAGAAACTTAGAAAAAAGGTGGTGAAACCAATTTAAGACTACCAAAAAAGTATCCCCAGAAAACCCGAGAGATCCCCAGTACGGTCGCCAATTCTGTTGTGGGTGGGAAATCCCTCCTACGAACTAGCACTAAGGGTTTTATCATGCATGCAGAAATGACCTAAAGCTTCCTACTTTCTACCATCATCCCCTGCCTAAACCCCATTGTTCATATGAAAAAACAAGGTTTAAAAGATCAAGTTGGCTTACCTTATTTTCATGTTCGATGCCGATCCTTTTCCCCACTTGGTCGCTCCTTGACTGCAACTCTCCTCCTAATGCTGACCTGCATTCACAAAATACAAACGAAGAACTCCACATGCATTTGATCTATGAACTAATGGGTTAGAGATTAAATCATCATATAATCAATATTCAAACAATATAAACCTCATCTGGCGAGACGGGAAAAGTAATTCTTTTATTAATCTCACAAGAATACCTTACAATAGTGAGATCGACCACTGCTCCTCAAATTTGGTCCCGGGCTCCTCTTCAACTATGCTCCAACTGCTTATGTATATGCTTCTCTTCACACAATAGTTGTAAAAGGTTGAGGCAAGGGGAATGCTAATTCGGGTAGAGTTTTTTTACTATGATTTTCCTCCTTTCAAATGGGACCCCTACCCCTTCTTTTATAGGCTAGAAGGATCTAGGTATTTAGTTGAGTGACTGGCCATGCATGGTTGAATGTTTTAGTTAACTTACCCAAAACTGTGTATTCTGTCAACAACTTTCCATTTTTCATGCTTTTGTAGGTACACGCGGGATGTAATGGGCTAGCTAGCGTGTACACGCGGGCTGTAGTGGGTTAGCTAGAGTGTACACGTGGGCTGTAGTGGGCCAGCTAGCGTGTGCCTTTAAAAAAAGTGTTTTTAAGAAGATATGTTCAGTAGTGGCTTGGCAAAGAAGGAAAATGAGATGGCCTGATGCCAGGTAAGCATGTCTGATGCAAATTAGGGTCATAACACAACCCCCCTGCGTGGAGGGGTGTACAGTGTTCTAGGGTGTACGGTCTTCATGGGGTATAAAAATGACTGAAAACAAAGACTTATGAATTAGGAAGATAATTAGGCTCCACAACCAACAATCTCCCACTTGGAGACTGATCTCAACAACTCCACCACTGCTGTATATGCAGGACTATGATCCTTCTTAGACCTGGAAACTTTAGCATATTCACCTTCATGCATGAAGACCCGCTGAAACTGAGCACGGACTCAGTTTCTCCATGGTTACTCCCTCTGTTAACACGTCTGCAGGATTCTGGCTAGTTTGTATCTTTTCTAACTTCAAATTTCCATCTTCCAAGATGGATCATATGAAATGATACATGATTTGTATATGCTTAGTCTTCAAATGGAAGGCTGAGTTCTTTGGAAGATGAATGGCACTCTCACTATCACAGTACAAACTTCAATTCTCACGCTTCTTTCCCAATTCCTCCATAAACCTCTATAACCAAATCATTTCTTTACTAGCCTCTCTAGCAACAACATACTCTACCTCTTTTATTGAAAGTGCAACAACCTTTTGTAGTTTCAAAATCCAACTTACTGTTGTTCCACCTACAGTAAAAACATACCCTGTGGTGTTCCTCCTACTATATTTATCACCTGTCATATCTGAATCAACATATCCCTATAGAACAATGTATGAACCTCCAAAACATAATGCATGAGTAGAAGTACCTTTCAAATACCCGAGAATTCACTTTAGTGCCTCCCAATGTTCTTTACTTGGATTGTTCATATACCTACTCACAACTCCCACTGCATGTGCAATATCTAGTCTTGTGCAAACCATCACATACATCAAGCTGCCAACTACCGATGAATAAGGGACCCTGGACATGTATTCTATCTCCTCATGTGTCTTGGGACACATTCATTTGGTTAATTTGAAATGGCTGGCCAAAGGTGCACTAACTAGTTTTTCATTCTGCATTCTAAACCTCTCCAACACCTTCTCTATGTACTCACCCTAAGACAATGTCAAATTGTGATTTTTCCTATCTCTTGTTATTCTCATACCAAGGATTTTATTTGCAGCACCCAAATCCTTCATTGCAAATGAATTAGATAATTTCTTCTTGAGCAAATTTATATCCTGCATATTAGACCCTGCAACAAGCATGCCATCTACATACAATAGCAAGAGAATATAGCTTCCATTTTCTAGCTTTTTAAAATAAACACAGTGATTATAATGACATCTACTATAACCTTGTTCTATCATAAACCTGTCAACTTAAAACACCATTGGTTTGGATCTTTCTTTAGGCCATACGAGCTCTTCTTCAACTTGCATACCAAATTTTCCTTCCCTTTGACTTCATACCCATGTGGTTGCTGCATATAAATATCTTCCTCCAAATCCCTATGGAGAAAAGTTGTTTTTACATCTAACTGTTCAATATGTAAATATTCTACTACGACAAGACTTAAAATAGTCCTAATTGAAGTCATTTTAACAACATGAGAAAATATTTCATCAAATCTATACCTTTCTTTTATGCAAACCCCTTTACAACAAGTCTAGTCTTGTACCACTTTTTCCCTCCATCTTCTTCCTTCAACTTGTAAACCCATTTATTCTACAATGCTTTTTTTATTGCAGGCAACTGAACCAAATCCCAAGCCTGGTTATTTACGAGGGAATCCATTTCCTATTTCATGCCTTGCTCCCACTTCGTTTTATTTTCTACCTGGATTTCCTCTTCATAACATTCTAGTTCACCAGAACTAGTCAACAATAAATAATACAATGAAGGAGAGTATCATTTAGGGGTCTACTTAGCCTGATAGATATTCTAAAAACACTTGCAGGTGTTTGAGGTACCTGTTTCTACTGTTGTTGTACATTTTGATTTTATGTTACCTTTGGAATTTCTTTTTCAGTGATCTCATCAAGCACTGTGTATTATGGTTTTTCTTTTTCCTATTTCTTTCCCTGCAACTGATCTTTGTACATGACCTTCTCATTGAATATGAAATCTCTACTCCTAATGATTTTGTGATTTTCATAATCCCATAAGCGATAAAAAAACTCATTAACATCGTATCCAATAAAGGTACACTTCTTGGATTTTACCTCAAGCTTTGCTCTATTTTATTTATCAATATGGACAAATACTTCACAACAAAAAGTCTTCAAAAAAGAATAATTTACCTTTTTACCTGTCCATGCCTCCTCTAGAATTCCACCGTCCAAATAGATTGAAGGTCCTATGTTTATTAAGTAAACAACAATATCTACAACATCTACCCAGAACTATAAGGGAAAACCAACATGCAATCTCATACTCCTTACATGCTCCATGATTGTCCTATTCATCCTTTCTGACACACCATTTTCTTGTGGTGTTCCTGGAACTGTATTCTCTCTATGAATCCCATGGTATGAACAATAATCATCAAACTCCTTGCTGCTGTAACATCCCCGACCACCCACGTCGGTCCATGCTACACCATAGAACGCTTTTGTTCTCTTTGCGGAACATGATGTAACATACCCAACATCCAACTGAGCTATGCTACATAAAGTTTTTGACCTGCATGCAATTAAAATATATACACACAGAACTCTTGCGGAAATATATATATATATATATATATAATGTAAACATACAAATACATCTGTAAATGCACAAATTCACACTAAAATAACAATAAACATATACATGCAGCATATACAGGAAATACCCATAAATATACAGACAGTTATAACCACACATAGGATAAACCCATAAAACTAAACACGTAAATAATAATGCATCATGTAAATTATCACACAATTGACACTTATCTTGGTAATAATATCACCAAATGTGTGCAGACCTTCCATGAACCTGCCAGCCTTAGACCACACTTCTCATCACTCTCAACAGTGGGTCACCCCCGAGCTGGGACTAAACTCCACCCTGGTAAAGGGATTCCTAACCAGGCTAATGGTTCATAGACGACAGGAAAAACTTCGTCACAGGTGCCTACTCAAACTAACAACATACAGTCCCTCATTCCCGACATGCCTGTCCCACCCTAGGAAGTGTGCCCCTTCTCTTCTCAACAGTCCTTCGACTTCCCCACTTCCTTTATGGGCTTCAACAACAAGTCGGACATGAAGTCTCAGAGCCCTGTAGTTGTAGTTTAACACCCTCAGGAAATCAATTCCCAACAATTCTCTCACCTAGAGAGAAATTTATCACGGGCTTGACAACCTGCCTCTTCAATATCCCACGGGCCTGACAACCCGCCTCTTCAGTCCATCTCCCAAGCTAACCAACTACATCAACAAGTATGGCTATGGATCTAGGTTCAGATACAATGACATGAAGGTTCGAAAGATAGCTCAACGAGTGTGTGAATGATCATGGATGATTGACTGGTTGACTGAATGATGGAAGGAATGATGGAAATAATGATGGAAAATGAACTAAGTCCAAACAATATGTATGCATGTCCCCAACTTGACACTGGTCATGTTGGGAGCTACTTTGGCCCACTTGTCCCCAACTTTAGAACTTAGGATAAAATAATTATCCATACTTTATGATTTAAGAAATATTAATATAATATTCCTTTTTGGCTTAAGCTCCCTCGCTTAGCCCCTTTTCCTTAACTTTTATCCCCCACCCTTTCCCTACTAGTGGAGTTTAGTCCCCCATACTCTTTTATCGTGGTGGGTCTGCGAGCAGCGATGTATTTTATATTAATGCTGAGACATATACAAAAGTAGGCGCACTGGCCTTTAACATCTAGGCTCTCCAGCCTAATATTCACAAAACTAGCTCACCAACCTAAAAAACACAGCATATACACAAAGGCTCCCTGGCCTCAAAATCGCACGCACTTAAATTGTTGCACGCAGTATCCCGAAATGTGCACACTTCCTCATTTTACTGTGCAATACATGCACGCACTATGCCATGAAAGGTGCATACAAAAATGATATCAAACAACTCACCAACTTAAGTGCATTTTTATTTACATTACAATTGGGTTCGGTTAAGGGATATTACAATCCCCTCCCCTTATTTATGCACTATCCTCAGTGCATTATGTACTCATACACAACAAAATTTCAAAAAATCCTCAAAACGATGCGGGTATTCTGCCCGCATTGCATCCTCATGCTCCCAAGTAGCATCCTCAGGACCGTACTAGGTCCATTGGACCTTTACAATCCCTATGGCTTGCTTGTGGAGCTATTTGATTTTTCGGTCCATAATGCGTACCGAATGCACTTGGAAAGTGCCTTCTTGCTCCACTTGAATCACATTCCAATTAATAACATGATTAACATCAGGTATATATTTCTTAAGCAATAATACATGGAATACATTATGAATAGACATAGATGCATGCAATGCAATCATATAAGCTACTTGACCAATCCTCTCTAGGATTTCAAACAACCCACAATAGCGAGCTACCAACTTTGAACAATTTCCCAACTTCAGGGAACTTCTGTTGGCTTTCACTTTCAAAAATACATGGTCTCCTACTTTAAATTCCCTACGAGTTCTGCCCTTATCATCATAACTTTTCTACCTGTCTTGGGAAACCTTTAAATTTTTCTTTATTTTTATCATTTTGTCCTTCATTTCCCTGAGCAAATCTGGCCCAACCACTGCTCTATCTGCTGGGTTATCCCAACTTACTATGGTGTTTCACTTTCTTCCATAAAGTGCCTCAAATGGCCTCATATTTAGAGATGTTTGGTACCCATTGCTATAAGAAAACTCTACCAAGTGTAGGTAGTCTTCCCATTTTGTTGGTTTACCCATCACATACATCCTCAACATATCCCCGATCACTTGATTCACCCTCTCTATTTGTCCATCTGATTCTGGATGATAAGATGTACTAAAATTCAAATGTGTTCTAAATCCATTAAATACTCCTTTCCAAAAATTTGAGGTAAATTTTGGATCTCTGTCAAACACAATTGTCTTGGGTATACCATGTAATCTAGCAATTTCTCTCATATAAACATCAACAATGTTGGCTGCCTTATGAGTGAGCTTTACTGGAATAAAATGTACAGATTTAGTAAGCTTATCCACCACTACCATGATAGAATCATGTTACTTGTTTGTTCTAGGCAGTTTGGTAATGAAATCCATGGTTACAACTTCCCATTTCCACTTAGAAATAAGTAATGGCTGTAGCAAACCAGCTAGGTGTCTATGCTCAACCTTTACCTTTTGACACTCCAAACATTTGGCAATAAAATATGCAACTTCTTGCTTCATTCCTAGCCAATAATATTGGATTTTTACAGCTACAATAGTTTTCTGATAACCTGGGTACCCAACATAAGGTACATTATGCATTTCTCCCAATATCAGATTTTTCAATTCATGGGAATTTGGTACATAAATTCTGCCCCTGTACATGAGAATTTCATTATTATCTATCCTGTATTCTTCAATTTTTTGTTACAAATTACCTTGCTGTAATTTTTCCACTAATTCCTTGTAATGCAAATCTAAATTTGCAGCCTCCAAAATTATGTCCTTCAAATCTGATTGGTACATGCTAATGGCTTTAGTATGCAATTCATGCACTCTTCTATTGAGTGCATCAACCACTTTGTTCTCTTTCCCCTTGATATGCTTTGTATCAAAGTCATATTCGCTTAGAAATTCTAACCATCTTCTTTGCCTAACATTTAGAGTTGGTTGATCAAATAAATATTTCAGACCATTATGGGCTATCCTTAGCTCAAACCTTTTCCCCATGAGGTAGTGTCTCCATTTCCTCAAGGCATGCACTATGGCTTCCAACTCCAAATCATGAGTGGCATAGTTTCTTTCATGCTCCTTCAAATTCCTTGATTCATAACATATAACAAACCCATTTTGAGTGAGAACTCCACCAAGTTCTTCTTTACATGCATCTGTGCATACAATGAATTCTTCATTTGGGTCTGCAATCCTTAGTATTGGAGAACTTGTTAACAATTGTTTCAAGTGTTGGAAACTCTTTTCACAATCCAATGTCCACTGAAACTTCACACCCTTCTTTTGTAAGGAAGTGATTGGGTGTGAAATCTTTGAAAATCCTTCAATAAATATCCTATAATAGTATGCAAGACCCATGAATGATCTCACCTCTATCACATTCTTTGGCGCTGACCATTCTCTAATGGATTCTATCTTCTCCAGATTCACTGCTATCCCATCCTTTGAAATGATATGTCCCAAATAATGAATTTTCTTTTGATAAAATGAGCACTTTCTCAATTTGGCATACAACTGATGCTCCCTTAATAATTTCAACACCATCCTTAAATGATGCTCATGCTCTTCTTCTGACTTGGAATATACAAGAATGCCATCTAGAAAGACAATGACAAACTTGTCTAAATATTCTCGAAAAACACCATTCATTAAGCACATGAAAACAACTGGTGCATTTGACAACCCACTGCTATCCCATCCTTTGAAATGATATGTCCCAAATAATGAATTTGATTTTTATAAAATGAGCACTTGCTCAATTTGGCATACAATTGATGATCCCTTAACACTTGCAATACCATCCTCAAATGATGCTCATGCTCTTCTTCTAACTTGGAATATACAAGAATGTGATCTATAAAGACAATGAAAAACTTGTCTAAATATCTCAGAAAACACAATTCATTAAGCACATGAAAACAACTGGTGCATTTGACAACCCAAATGGAACCACTGTGAACTCATAGTGACCATACCTGGTCCTGAAGGTGGTCTTGCTGATATCTTCCTCTTTAATCCTTACCTGATGGTATCCTGACCTGAGATCTATCTTTGAAAATATCTTTGCATCCTTCAATTGATAAAAGAGATCATCAATCCTTGGCAGAGGATACTTGTTCTTTACAGTCACTTTATTTAGCTGTCTGAAATCAATACACAATCTTAATGTCCCATCTTTCTTCTTCATGAACAAGACTGGGGCACCCCAAGGTGACACACTTGGGCATATATATCCGTTCTTCATAAGTTCTTCAAGATGCATTTGCAACTCCTTCAACTCTAGTGTACTCATTATGTAAGGAGTCTTTGACACTGGAGCTGCTCCAGGCATTAAATTTATAGAGAAATCAATATCTCTCTTTGGGGGTAGTCCCGGTACCTCCTTGAACACATCTTCAAAATATTTCAGGACTGCATGATCATCCAAATTTGACACCTTATCTTTAGGTGTCTCTTCCATATGAGCTGTGAATATTTGACACCCTTTTCTGTAACATTTCTTCAGCTGCAATGCTGGAATTTATCTGATGGTTACTACCCTAGGAATTCCCTGCACTTTCCTTAGGTTCCCTTCCTCATCCAAGAAAGTAAATTCCTTGTTATGATAGTCTAGGATAACATGATGCTCTTCTAACCAATCCATCCCAATTAGGCAGTCATAGGAACCTAAAGGAACGATGTTCAAATCTTCCCTTGTGTTCAATCCATTCATGTCCATAATACATGACTTAACCATCTCATTAATTTTTCTTTTGGCTCCGGTAGCCAACTGCACCAACCAAGATTTTGCATGATTGCTTCTTGGAAAATGCAAAATTTCCACCATCTTAGGATCTATGTAACTATGACTAGCTCCCGAATCAATTAAAATAGAAATGGTTTGGTTGTTGATCATACCTTTCACTTCAATCATATGTGACTTATACTCTGCTTGCTTGTTGTCCAGGGCTGCATAGATCCTTGGTACATTTTTTCCCATGTCCTCCATTGTTTCATCTTGCTGTACATTGTGAACAATCCTCACTTTTTTACCTCTGTGAGTACAATCTCTGAACATATGATCTCCTTTACAACCCCAACATTGTATAGGTGGTTGCCTTGGCCTTTGACCCCCTGAGTCAATCGTTCTGGGTTCTCTAGAAGTTGGTTGTCCCTGAGTATTATTTCTGAAGAATGGTGGCTTAGATCCTTTCTTCCTCTGATCCACCTTGAATTTCGTTTTTTCTTCCCAAGATTTTTGGAAAGTTGGCCTTGAGTTTTGCTGATCATATAGGCATTTAGCTCGCCTTATGGTCTCCTCCAATGTCTTGGGATCATCATATTGTATTTTTTAACTGATGAATGATGGCAATCCACTCAAATACCTTTGAATCTTAACTGTCTCATCCTTGATGAAGGAAACATACTTCAACAGTTCTAAAAACCGTCTCTCATATTCATCTATGGTCATACTCGCAAGCTTGAGTTCAAAGAACTCTTTCATCTTCTTGTCATAGTATCTCTTAGTCAAGTATTTCTTCTCAAAATACTTCTTGAATTCCCTCCAAGTAACACTTTTTTCTTTAATGTGCCGCACATGCACAAGCTGATCCCACCACATGGATGGCTTTCCCTTGAGTTGATAGATGGAAATTCTACCTTCTGCATGAGAAGAATAATTACGCAATTGAAAATACTTTCTCATGTCCAACAACCATGTCTCTTCATCTTCATCCTTCTTGTGCTCACCATCAAATGTAGGAGGTTTGATTTTGTTCATTTATCCTCATAGCTCATCCACCCCATACCCCTTATGCTTCCTGACAGGGGATGGACTTGAACTGATGTGTGATCTCTTATTGGAATGCCTTGGGGAGTGATGGTGATGTCTGCTAACACTTCTGGCTCTTCTTCTCTCAGAAGGAGACCTGTGACTTCCTGATTTGTTTGAGCCACTCTCCTTATCCAATTTCTTTTCTATTCTATCCAAGCTTTTCATTAACTTCATGTTGATGTCCTCTTGTTTCTCATTGGCTCTCATAAGCCTTTCATTATCATATTTATGGCTTTGGACATCCTTCTGTAAATTTTTAATGGTCTCTACCATATTCATGTTTTCATCCCTTCCTTCTCCATATCCATTAGAGTTTGTTTCTTCAATGCCCAAATGGAAATCCATCCCTCTGATCTCATCCTCCTAGATGTAAGTCCCTTTTGCCTCTTCCATTCCTATGGAATCTGTGTTGATCCTAATATGATCTAGTTGTTGTTAACTCTACAAAATGTGCAGCCAACAAAACTTTGTCAGGCTAATTGTTTCAACAATCTCATGAAAAATATGGACCATTCTGGTTCAATAATATATTAGAATTTTTTCTTCTGATTTCCAGAAAAATTGAATGCCCAGATCAATTTTCTGGGTGGATATTTCGAATCCACTATCCAACACCTTTCCAATGCCTTCTCCCATGCTCAATTCAGAGTCTTGAGCAGAACGTTATGGTTATTTGAAAATTGCCCATTAATTTTTCTGTTCACTCTTTAACTTGGCGCAAATCTGCGTTGTAATTAAGCATTTTTGCACATACTCCATTGGATTTTTAGTGGGAGATAAATTGGGTTTCTTCATATACATATTCTGGACACTTTGTCCAATTTTCACCATTTTCTGGGTTCAGGGCTGCTAGCTACAACCTGCTGGAGTTCTAGGCCAATTCATGTTTTTGGTCTGGAATGCTACATGTACCTTCTTTTCCATATTAAACACTTTTAGCCTGCCCAAAAATTAATTCAGCTTTGGGAATTTATTCTATGGTTTAATAGATTTCCATTGACTTCTCTTGCACCTCAATCTGATTCCAGAGCAGAAAGTTATGGCTCTTTGAAGATACTTGGGTCTTAAAATTTACCCTCCACTATTTGTGTTGTAACTTTCTCATAAAAGCTCTGTTTGACAAACGATTTACACCATTAGAAAGATCTCTCCGAGATATTTTATTTGAGTTGCAGAGATAGGGTGTAATTTGGTACACTCTATTCTTGTGGTTTTTGCGTTGCTAAAAACGCTCTTAGAGACCTAAAAAATGCGCTGCAAAGAGATGACGTTTAAACAGTATAAAAGGTCACGAAAAATCATTGTTTTTCTGCTGTTGTTCACCCTCCAAACGACTTTGCGTGCACAAATTTCAACATGTAAAACCATATTTACCATGCGCAACGACAACACAAGGTAAATCGTTCTCTTCACCCTTATATCCATTGTGCATTACTTCTTTGTTGCACCAATAACTTGTGCGCACTACTTTTGTGTCGTGCACCAATATCCACTGCACACAGTTTTGGTTCTTGCACTATTACCTGTTGCGCACAATTTTTCTATCGCGCGCTGATATTTCGTGTGCATTTCCCTCTATGTGTTGCACCATGCCAAAGTTTAGTATGACCCCACCACACACCAATACTCTGCGCGCACCATTAACTAAACTATCACGCGACAACATATATCCATATTGCACACGCACTAACCAAACTCCTCTGTGCTTTGTCAATACTGTGTAGAGCATGTGTGCCATTATTATGTGTGTGCACTTCGCCGCCATTATTACACATGCGTCAATCAATCTGCATGGCGCAATGCTGATTTTAGTGCGCGCACCTGCACACCAACATTTTTCCGCGTGGTTCCAAAATTTAGTGCGCGCACACGCACACCAACATTTTTCTGCGCGGTGCCAAAATTTAGTGCGCGCACTCGCACACCAACATTTTTCCACACGGTGCCAAAATTTAGCGCACACACCAACACGCCAATATTTTTCCGCGCAGTGCCCATTTTTACATAACACAAGATTTTTACCATGCATCATGCATTTTTAGTGCGCCCACCTGCGCACATTCATTTTTATGCACATCAATTCCTCGTGAATTCCACTGCAGAAATTGAGGTTTTTTTTCTAATTTGTTCCCCAATTTACCATAGACATTCTGCAACTATGAAATTTTCTTTATTTCACCTCGATAACACCAATTCAACCTCTGTAACAACAAATCGTTCTGGGTTGACATTTCTGGAACATTTTTTTCCCAAACTCAATTCACGAATTGAGAATTTTAATTACTAAATTCGCTCCATCTGTCATGGGTTCAATGTAACTTCAAATTCGACCCATTCTAGGTCCAAATTTTTCTACAACGGATATTAAATTAGGAATATCTCACCACTTGGCCGAATTTATCGATTTCCCCATGAATTTGACAACAAAAATTGGGGCTTTTTCCCAATTCCGCACCATTGTTGTTACTTTTTACCATGGACGTTCTGCAACTCAAAATTTGGCCACTTCGAAATAAACCCTCTGTGAAATTTCTCTTCAACTCAACTTTCTCGGCCCATCCAGGCTCAGTGTTGA
>SNQJ01S0014552.1:16669-33257 GCA_010110895.2 Picea sitchensis | reverse complement strand
TTGTATGAAGAAGATCAAATCCTCTTGATAGACTTGCTAGAGTCTCCAAGCTCTTGTTCAAGCTAAATCCTTCACACAATTCTTTCACCAATTCTCCAATGAATCTTGCTTAACCTTTTCCATGAGAATTCTCTCAATATATAGGAGAGAATGAGATGGTTACTTGGATATGAATGATCCCACAATATCATGGAAACTAGTACAAGGATAACCACTCGAATGCCAACCCATTCTTCTAGAAGATTCCCTTCTAGAACCATCGAGAATCCATCTTTTTCCAAGCTTTAGAATGATTTCGCACCCTAGCTATTCAACACAGTGCGTGAAGTTCACACCCTGGCTTAAGGCAGCCTGCGAGAACGGGTCATTCTCGCACCCTAATATATTAGCAGCCTGCGAACCCTCTTCAAAAGTGAGTTTTCTGGGAAGAGATGAAAGTAACTTTTCTCAAGAGAAATTTCTTATGAAGAGCCTGAGTACACCATCATTAATACACCATCATGATGACCAAAATCATGGGTAACATCACACATGACCTAAGTCGCTCGGGATGAGCCATAGGTTAGTGTTGGGGGCCTATTGGAGAAAGAAACGTTTGGGGATAAGTTTAGTAAACAAGGAAGAAGAGCTAAGGAATAGTACGCACCGGAAAATAAGGGACAAGCAACATGAACAAAGGGAAAATGAGGAAGTGCATCAAGAAAGAAGGAATATCAATGCAAGGGAGAGTTGGATTGAAGACCAACCACAGAGAAGATAGTTAGAAAGTGGAAAAGTAGATTCCACTTAAAATTAGGGTTTTGGAGTCATATTGTAAGGTTTTTAACCCATTTTGTAGTATAAATAGAGGATGTATGAGGTAGCTAGGGAGATCATACTTTTTCGGTGACTTTTTGTATGAACAGAGTACTTAGAGAATTATGTTGAGTTGAAGTCTATATTTTGTTGAGAGTTGTGGAGCTCAGATGGATTTAATGTTGAGATATAACTGAGGGTCAGGTCACAAGCTATGGAGCTTAGTGTGATGATGGTCCACCTCACCACTAAAACTATGTGCATTCCACATGCACCATTCACAACTTATGATGTAATGCACGCAATGTTATTTTGATGAAGAATAAGAAATAAGAAGAAGATATTTGTGGACGTAGCCCAAGGGGGTGAACCATGGTAAAAATAGTGTCTTTATGTGTGAGGTATTATTTTTATATACTTTATAATGAGTTAATGGTTAGATGAATGCATATTTTAGGGTTTATTTGCAACATGCACTAGTATAATCATGCAAAATATATTTCATTCAATGAATAAAATGGTATATCTGATGACTGTGATGGTAGAATATGTGTTACAATAGAAGAGAAATAAAAAAAACAACCCCAACCGCTTCCATGAATGCAGATATCTACGTCCTATAGTCACCCATAAGCCATCTCGGGTGAGAGTGTGTTGTGCACTCTGTGCACAATGTAGCCTTCTGGTTTACCAGAAGGGACGATAGTGAAAAGTGTTTTTTTGGAGAACTAAGGTAGAACCCGGGTCAACTCATACAACTAACAAATTGTTTTATTCCACAGAAGTATCCATTTTTGTGAGATGGGCATGCCATAGGCCTACCGCTTATAGATCAGATGGTACTAGAGCATATTTTGAAGGCTTGGAGAACACCTACATGGTAAACGCCTGCAACTAGTACCAAAAAAGTGGGCAAGCGTTGCTTCCAAGCCTATACATCAATGGCAGGGCATCATTATGAAGAAGATGATAAGGAAGACCAGAAGTTTAGATTGTCTCGACTAGAGAAAATCATTTCTACATTGACATAATTGGGGACACAACTACTAGTAATGAAGGGTAAGAAAGCACACTCAGTAGAGACTAAGCATGAAGAACACAAGGCTAGCCCGAAGAGTTCCCAAGGTGAGATGCTTGGAAACTCGGGTAATGACAACAAATTTTCTTCATCTTCCAGTGCTCCTTTCAAAATTGAAGTGAAGCTATAAATGCCCATGTTTAAGGGACAAACTAAGTTGAAGCCTTGGATACCTGGTTAAAATAATTGGAAGTTTACTTTGGTCTTTATCAAATACAAGAAACACAACAAATATTGTTTGCTCATTTGAATATGGTCGAACATGCTCTATTGTGGTGGGAGATTATATGGATGCAATGAGTGTTGATATTATGGTAGTTGCAGGAGGTATTAACCTCTACGTGTAATCTTTGACGAGACTAGAATATTCTGGGAAACAAGGAAAACCCTAAACAGATGTGTGAGAACCCTAGAAGACATGTAGGCTCAGCAGAATATATAAGATTAAGGTATTATACTCCAGGAAGACAAGTCGGCTCCACAGGAAAAAGATAAACAAAAAATATAATTACCAGAAAGTCAAGTCAACCCAGCTAGAAAAATCATGGACAAATTAGTATAAATATAGGACGTCTTGACTCATTTGTTCTCTCTCTCTTACCCAAAAAACCAGAAACAGTGTGCAAGTTTGGAGAAGGAGTGCAGTTGCAGCTACTACAACTGAGATTTTTGGTCTTTGGTTATGGTTTGGACTTTCTACCTTGGTTATGGTTTGGATTCTTTTTTTGGTACACTAGATTTGGAGAGAAGTACTTTGTTTGGCTATTGGTTCTAGGGTTTTCTTCAAGAATTATTCTGTTCGTCAAGGTTAAGGTGCTCGGGGGTGGCCTTTGTGCCTATGGTTGGGTGACAATATTGCAATATTGTCTATGGAAAAATGAGCACATATCTTTATTTCTAATAGATTATGGGCCTACACTATCTTCAGACAATATAACCACTGGAATATAGATTGGGAAGTTATTTGTTAAGCTCATTATGGCACCAATTACCACTGCAGCTAAGTTTTCTGATTATGTAGTTGCAACAAACCCTAACCCTTGTGTTCGAGCACTTATGATGAAGCATTTGACCTAATTCCTTGAGATCCTAGTGTGCCCTAGATTATCACACCTCCTGGTACTCTCATCTAGAAAAAATTCTAGGTTTGAATCTTTGGTCAAGGTCAAAGTCAAAGTTTGACTAGTCAAAGTCAAAGTCAAAGGTTGAATTCTGGTCAAAGTTGAAATTTTAGAGTTTCTAGCTTGTTCTAATCATTGAATATTGTTATTGAGTTCCTAATCTCTTCTTGTCGAGATGGTATCTAGTTTCATATTGTAAGACAAGTTGGATGATGCTACAAGATTTCAAAGGTATACACTTGTATATGTTATCCAAGTAATATCATCTAGAAAAACATGAATGTGTTTGCAGTGAAAGTACTAAAGACATTGTCCAAGCTGTAATATTAGATTTAGTGCATTCAAGAGAACAAGTGCACCCTCCATAGAAGTTGAGGCTTCGGGTTCTAGGTACCCTTATGAAATATTTTTTGATGAACAATCCTTGTGGAAGCTATTATAGAAGAAGTTTATAAGGATGATACAACTTCCATATGGGAAGAAATCAGAACAAATAGAAACAAACTTAAAGAGACTCAGAGGAGTTAGACTCAAAGGAAGTCAGAAATAAAAAGGAAATCATAAAAGTCTTGTGACACTTTGTAGAAAGCAAAGAGAGATGCAGAAGACGGAAGCATGGACTCTCTCAAATGGAGGGAGTTGATCACATAATTCCAAAAGAAGAGAATGCATATTGCTCATTTAGGCATGAAGTTGGGATTATGAGGGATTTAATCCCCAACGATATGATCCATTGAAGAAGAATCCATAAATACTATGAAGTATCCATCCATGTTCTTCAATGAAGTATCCATCCATGTTCTCCATTGGAAGTAGCAGCCATGATAAGTAGCACGTGTTCATTTTGACTCTAGAAGAAGTCTTCTTTGAAAAGAAGCCTTGAATATCCTTGGTTTTCCATCTACATTTATGTTCCTATGGTAGAAGGTTGGAGCTTTCAGGAAAGAAGGGCATGTAATCTATAGAAGATTCCATGGACTCCAACATTGAAGAGAAACATGAGGAACAACATGCAGATTCCAAGAAAGAAAGAAAAGTCAGAACAACCAATTGAACCTGTTTGAACCCACTAGAAGAAGTCAAGCAGAAGGAATGGAAGGAAGTTGTGATGAAGAATAATGTATGTGAGAAATTGTGAAAAATACTTAAGCATTGATAGATATAAGCTGAGACTCTGGGCTAGAGGGTTATCCCTGTAGGAGGGATAAGACTACAATGGCAATGTGTTCTAGTAACCATGTACACCTATACCTGAGCCATTATATCTCCTACAGTATCCATGGGATAGAGTTTACATCAGATGAATGTAAAGACTTTTCTTCTCAACAAAGTAATTGAAGAAGTGTATGCAGAGCAACCTAAAGGTTTTGTGGCATACCAGAAAGAGACCCTTGTATGTAGATGGAAGAATACCTTGTATGGATTCAAGCAAACTTGGTGCAAAGCCTCTCATGTATAGCAGGAGCGTGGTGAAAACTTCTTATGATAGAGGAAGTATATTGAAATGGTTCTTCAGAATCCCGGGATGATGGATTGCAAATCCATGGCCAACTCCCATGATGAAAGATCTGAAGAAGTTGAGAGACTCTAATCTAGTAGACTCATCTCTGTATCAACCATTCATTGGCTTGTTAACGTATTTGGAGAATACTCAGTCGGATATTTGTTTTGTGGGATGTTTAAGTTATGATATAAAACTACATGGATTTATCGATTCAGATTGGGCAGGGAGCACACATGACAGAATAAGTGCTACTTGGGTATGTTTCAGTTTGAGCTTTGCCATGATGTCATGGGGTATAAGGAAACAAAATTTTGTTGCACTCAACACTACAGAAGAAGATTATATTGCAGCTTGTGATACTTGTATGGAAGCAGTGTGGCTCTATAAGTTAGTTTCTGGACTATCTGATTAGGTGTTGAATTTGACAGTGATATATTGTAATGATCAGAGTTATGTGAAGCTTTCGGAGAACAAGGTGTTCCATGACAGGTAGAAGCACATTGATATCAAGCATTATATTCTCCTGATAAATTCCAGGGGGAGAAGTGGTTCTCCAATATATCTCCACAGATGAGCAGATAACATATAATTTGGTTAAGCCTCTGTCCAAAATGAGAATTTTGCTTACTTAAGGGATAAGTTGGGGCTTGTGGAGATGAATTCCTTATTGAAAAAGGAATTGATTACTCCCAGGTTGGGAGGGAGCATTGATATGTTATTGATTTATGGGCAGTCATTTTATGGTTCGAAAAATGGTCCAAGTTGGATAGTTCCTTTCCAGTCCAGAAAGTGGTTCGAGATTTCTGATGGATAATCATTTTCCAGTTCGGAAAATGGTCCATATCAGAAAGTCATTTTCATAATGAAAATGGTTTGATAGATTCCCTATGTACCATATTCATTAACTCCCCTTGTGGCTAGTGTGGGGGAATGGTATAGGACAGTCATTCTTCTTGGCAGTCACTCTGAGTAGTGGTCAAGTAGAATGGTTTTCCTCACGGGGAATTCATTATTTCTAAGTTCACAATTGGGAGCAGTTTTGAAGAATGGTCCATTTTGGAGGTTGGTAAAGGATAGTCATTTCCATAGAAAATGGTTTGAATAGTCAATCCCTAGGGAAGACTCATTCTCTCCAGGATGCACTGTGTTTAGTGCCAAAGGAATGGCCCAGTTAGGTGAATGGTCCAGGTTTAGCAATCAGGGACATGCATTCCCTAGGGCAGACTAATTCTCTCCAGGTTGCACTATGATTAGTTCCAGAGGAATGGCCCAGTTAGGTGAATGGTCCAGGATCAGAAATAAGGGACAATTATTCTTCTATGCTTGGGAAGAATAGTCCATATATCCCATAGCTGTTGTTTTACTTTCTAAGGGAAGATGCTCTTCCATAACTCACATATGTGAGTAGAAGAATGGCCTAGATGACTCAATATGTATCATGATATTGTTGATATCAGTTCATATGATTGTTGTGGAGACTGTATGTCTCTGGATAGTAGTTGTATGCTACTATGATGGATGTGATCCACTGGTAGTGATGGTGTGTCACTAGTTGTGTGCTACTAGGAGCAGTTTCTACCACTGGGTAGTAGTTGTGTACTACTATGAAAAGACACAGTTGTGTTCTATTGGATGACATTGTTTTGATTTCCATGGAGACCATCATTAGTATTGGAGATGATTGCTAGCTAGATGGATAGTTAGTGTGATGATGGACAAACATTCTCCAGGAGGATAATGGTCTAGGAAGGATAGATTGTTGGTGTACAAACATCTTCCTTGTGGAGGATGGTCCAAGTTGAAAGATTGCTAGTGGACAAACATTATCCCTGTGGAAAATGGTCCAGGTTGATAGATTGTTGATATACCATGGACAACTATTCTTCTAGGACGTATGTCCAAATTAGAAGAATGGTCCATCTCCCTGAGTTCACAGTAGTGACCAGAGTGGATAAATTGGTATAGGACAAACCTTTTCCCTGAGTTCACAGTAGTGGTCGGAGGGAAAATGGTCCAGGGCAGTCATTCTTATAGGATGTATGTCCGGATTAGAAGAATGGTCTCTGTAGCCCATGGTGTGGCTTTCAACATCTATTAGAATAATTATTCTTCTAGGACATATGTTTGGATTATAAGAATGGTCCTTGTATCACTTTGTGGAGTGAGTGAATTATTCAACATCATGCTCGATTACTCAGATGTAGTATGGCTTCGAGAGATGATGCAGTTGATGTTATCATATGATATCGATAGTGATTATGTTGCTCATGAGTTTATCTATGTGATCATGAGATAACCTTGTGGCTATTGTTGGTTCTGAGATTGATTCTAGGCTCAAATAATAATGTCAGTCATCAAAGACTTTAAATGAAATTTTTTATAAGTGCTTTCTTCTACCTTCAGTTTTCTGAGAAATAATCTTTAAATGAAATTAATAATAAGACAGTACATATGATTTATCTCATTATTTGAGTCACAATTATAATGTCAAATGGTGTAGAAATGATTTACAAAACTATTAAAACAAAGTCAGGTATCAATTACAGATAAGTCTCACCTTGTTTGCAGTAGACGAAAAGTAGAAGATGCACCCTTGAAAGGAGATAAAAATGCAATAATTCACACAGGTCACGGGTCCTGTTTTACTCACAGTAATAACAAAGGAAAATTTGTTACTAAATGAACTTTTGATATATTATGATCACAGTAGATGTAGTACTAAATTGTAATCATTCACTCTTCAAGAACTGTAGAAAGAAATTCAGAGAGATGGAAACACAGAGGAAAAACATAACTCAAATTGAACAAAACTTAGAATCTTTGTCTGCACTTGTATTGATATTCAAAAAAAATATATCTTTTACATTCGGCAAGAAGTAGCCAACATTGGGCCAGAAGCCACCTCAAATAGATCTAAAATCAATCTATTTATACAAAAATTGTCTCAACTGGAAACCGTTGGACTTCCCACAATATTTGCTTAAAAATAGAATACAATCCGAATGAAATAACAACATGCATATATTGTTGAGTTTTTATTTTCTGTGATGATGCTTCATATGTCCCTTCATTTTCTCGCATATGCACTCATTTCCCTTTGTTCTTTGAACTGGGTACACGTGTCCATTAAGGCTGCCACAATCATTGTCTTACTATCTTTTCCATCTGATTTCGTTGCCATATGTCCCTTCGAATTAATTTACTGGGATAAAGAGTTGTAGTTGAATATATGGGGGTGCTAATTGGACAGGTAGCTCAGCATTGGCTCGTTATGGGATGGCTAATAGTTACGGGGAAGAGTAATTGTTCACGAATAGGATGACATGGGGACAAGTGTCCAATAAAGAGGTGGGATGAGTGGATGTGAGAATGTAGGTGGTAGGTAGACGGTATCGGGAGTGTGGAGGGCGTTAGTCTCTAATTTTGTCTTGGTTTAGTGAGAAACCCTTATTCTAAACCCTTCTTACCTACACTTCAATTTCTATTTCCAGTTGATTTCGATCTTTTTTTTTAGTGCTTTATGGTTTTCATTTCAGTTTTTGAATAGTTTATTCAAGTTTGAAATTGAAAGACATGGTTTTAAACGAGGTGTCACTTTATATGCCTGTTTGAACTTCATAAATTCAAATTTTGCTAAGTCATTAATAGCACTACAGAAATAAGGCTATTCCTGTAGCACCAAAATTATCATGCCTTGATACGTGCATGTCATCCAGATTTCATTATGATGACACGAATCATGGTCTGAGAGTTCGCATGTGTCCACAATAGCTTAGAATCATTTATTGATTCAAACCGTTTCATAATCCGATTGCTTTGTACCCACAAAGGTCTCATTTTAAAATCACCCAATTCTCAATGATCATTATATTATACTTGTCTAATTTTGCTAAATTTAGGTGCAGGTATTTACTCAGAGGAACTTTATACACTAACAGATTGCAGGTGGCAAATTTGGAACCCAAGGGTGCTAGTTATAGAAGCCTTGGAGCTGGCTCATGCAATCTTCAAACCCTAACACGCATTCAATCCAAATACTAGCACCACACCGAGCCACAACAAGGAGGATTTATCCTGGCTGAAGACAATTTGTCTTATCAATAGAAACCACTGCCATATGTTCTCGAAGAATTAGTTTTTGCAAACAGAAGTCATTGCCATCTGCTCTGATAATTGGCATTCATCATGAAGGTGAAAGATTGCCTCTGGTTGACACCTGTCCACAATACCATCAACAGCAGTGTGTAAGCCCAGTCGAGTCATCATGAGATATCAAACACACAAAATGCCCAATTGACCGCCCAATTTCATGGAGAATACAGAGTGAACATTCGGGCATTGTGGTTATTGACAACATGGGAACAAAGTACAAAGGGTTTCCATCACCCAGTGCTCGAGCTCAAAATCCAAATCATTGTCAGTTCCAGGTTCTGCGAGTGTTTAAATGGGTCTGACATCATGGAAAACCCCCATGGTAATTCCCCACTGCATAGCACATTGTATGAGACGACCAATAGATGAACAAGCAAAATTGCCAAGCAGAATCGCGAGCAGAATTTTGCATCTCCTATATCATCTGCTCAACAATCGAAGTGCGAAGAAGCCTATCATATGATTGAAGCTACAACCTGCAAATTGTAAGAGGGGGAAAGAATCATGGTTTGTCATAAGGAATCAATGAAGCAAAGCATCCAGAATCCACCAGTGATAACATTTGTTGGGAAAATATGAAGTTTTCTTACCTACCTCCAGATGATGCCATGATATCTTCAATGTCAAGGGGTTGTCAGGGTTTTATCAATTTTGAAAAAATGGAAACATGATGAGCAAACCCTCGTGGAACAGAGATACTACCCCTTGGCATCATTATCTCAGGGATAGATTTCTTTCTTCGCAGATTGTGGGGTTTTGTCTGCCATGACTCCAAAAATGTGCATGATGCATTATGATGGACCCAAATCACATTTATTTGGCCTGTTGTTAGTTTCACAAGTAGATTGGAAATCAAAAGTGGTCATTCAAGAAAACTTTGTTGAAGTTATCAGTGAGAGATTTGTGAGAAATGATGGGATAGCTTATGAAATATTTTAGCTGTCATGCAAGTTCATGAGTGGAAAGATTGGGAAAGAGAAAGAGTTTATTGTTCTTCAAGAAAGTCTTGTAAGTAGGGAATGTGAAGAGATCCAAATTTTCACTGGTGAACACAAGGCTACACTTAAATCATCCTACAACAGCTCGGTTCTACATCTAGCCTATACTCTGTTTTCTTGCCTTGAAGATGAAGAACATGAACATCAAGAGATGGGTAGCAGAACCTCATTACAAATTAGATGATGTTGAGTAGTGTCATAGTGATATAAGACCATTCTAAATATGCAAAATCAGATCTCAAACAAAATACAAGAATGTTCCCAGTACATAAAGAATCATTAAAAGAAGAACCAGAAAAACTACAGGAAATTCTCTGTTATTTTTACCTATTTTAGTCTTTTTCTTCAAGAGGGGTTGTAGAACTGCTGGAGATGAATTTGATGAAACAAAAAGAGGTTTTTATTGGAAAAATTCCCCTCCACAAAAACCTCTCTGATTTTGTATGCAACTATCACCATTTAAGAGATTCAAATTGATCTTTGAGGGCTAATTTTCTGATAAGCTACAGGAAATACTCTGTTATTTTTTCTTGTTTTAGTCTTCTTCTTCAAGAGAGGTTGCAAAACAGCTGGAGATGAATTTGATGAAACCAAAAGAGGTTTTTGTTGGGAACATGTCCCTTCACAAAAACCTCTCTCAAGTTTTACACAGCTATCACCATTTAAGAGATTCAAATTGATTGTTGGACCCTATTTTTTAGGAATTTACCAGATTTGTTTTCCTGAAAAATCTCATGGACAACAGTTGACAAGCCACCTCATCAATTTGAATTGGATATTAGATTGGATCTTCTCCTTGATTATTTTAAACAAGAAACTAAACATAGATGAGGAGGTTTTAAGATCCATTTCTTTTGGATCTTGATTATTATCTATTGTTTCTATATAAACTCTATAGAATGAGAGGAAGAGGTGGAAAAATTGGAGACCCAAGGGACCTTTTTGTGAAGAACATTGTAAAGGCATTATGTTCAATTTGAAACTTAATAGCAAAGGCATATGGATGGTTTGACCCTCTTTTTCTACTCTGTTATTTCTTTATTCATGCTTGAATTCATGTTCAGATTGCAATGCTTTGATTCTTGACTGTTAATTTATACAATGAAAAATTTACTGTAAAGATTATTTTTCAAGTTTGATATCAAGCTGAACATCTTGTTTCTTTATGATATTTTGAGGCAAGAATTATGGTGAATTTGACAAATTGAAGGATTCACCATCCTTTTTCTTAATTGGTTTAATCCATCTTTGTGTTTACCTATTATTTGGTCAATGGGATATACTATGTTTTAATCTTGTTTTTCATATTGTGTTGTTACCTTGAAACCAGTTTCAAACCACCTTACTCAAAAACCCAATCATAAAACCATCAAAATGATTTTGCAATAAATCAATGATGCCCTTGCTTCCCCTTAGCAGTTGAGTGCAACTTTAGGGACTAACAGAGGGTGTGATAGGTGTTGAGTCAGGATTTTAACAGTCCAACGTCAAATAATAATCAAATAAAATAAATGAACTAAAGTCCCTTTATACTTTTCTATTTTGCGGGGGCGAGAGGAATTAGTTTTGAGGTAACTCATCTTTCGTCTCGCAATGCACCTGGTGATGCCACGTAACCCCGAGAAAAAACCGCGGCTTAAATTGCGGGACTGGCCTTCAAAATTAAACCCTGGGAAACTACGCCCCCTGCAATTGCTCTCGACCTTTGATCTCGAGAACTCATGATCCACAATACTTCTGACCCGATCAGCTTGTCACTCCTGCTAGATTTATCCCTTCCCTGCCATACTTGGTCCCTTTCCTATTTTATCAGGCTTCCAAACCAGTTTAGTGTTCCACTAGATTCTGAAATCTGATCCATCAAGCTTCCTTGCAACTTTTCGTGGCGCCATAATCCTTAAGGAAATAAAATTATCCTGCATGTAACAAGAGAATTCTATAAGCTCTTCACTGAATGAAAAAATGTTAATTGCAAATGGTAAAATGATTTTGAAATTTGAAGAGCTTTATTCACAAAGTCTATTGGTCTTCGTATAGATCTACTGACAAAGAATTTATTAAAAATTTAATGGAATTTATTACCTGGTGATTCACAGTCTTTATTGAAATCATTAACATTAATCAATCATAAATGTCGTTAATACTTCGATGATTTGGATTTCAAAATTTTTGGATGTGAGAGGGAAAAAATCTCTCGAAGGCTAAATTCACTAAGACATTAATCTCTTATCAATCACTTTTATGTTTTAAGTAATCATGTTTTAAACATTGAGTTATACTTAAGTACTTTGGAGGTTCGAAGTTTGAGAATTTTGAATGTAGCATGATAGAAAACCTCTAAAGGTTGAATTCTCGTAATAATTTATTAATACTTAATCATGATTAATTAAAGTTATTTAAATGTTTTATTAACTCTTTAAAACATTTTTTACTTTTTGTAATTACTTCGACACTTTGATACTTCGGTGGTTTGTGAACTTGATCTTTGCTAAAACTCCCGAAGGGAAATCTCTCGGAGTGACGTGGTAGAGATGACGTCATTATTGATGACATGTTAGGAAAATAGAGGTGCCACATGTCACTTGAAAACGTGTGAATCATCTGACGTAATTGTCAAAGATAAGTGCCATGTGTCATCCCAAGAAAATATTTAAAATAAACATGTACTATGACACATTCGTAAGTCCTTTAGTGACTATTTTTGGGACTTCAGAGTTTCAGGGTTTTTGTTGTTTAGATTCGTTGGAATACTCGAAGCGCGAAGCTCCGAAATGATCGTTAAAGATTTCCTTTTAAAAATCGGGAAGCTTCTACACTTCGAAGATCATTAGAACCATTCGATCAACTTGTAGTAATTCATCGACGAAGTATATTACAAGAGCCTTATTGAAGAACAACGACCCTTGGATTTATTTTAAAAAAGGCAATTCTCTAAGTTTTTTCTTTTTTGGGTAAAATTTTTATTTCTAAGTGGAAAAATATAAAGTTCAAAAGCTCAAAATCATACGTGTTCCAATAGTTGTGATTATGCTACCAGTTGAATGGTCTATTTGTGCTCAATACCATTGTCTTTAATACCTCCCTAGCGAGGAGGGAGTGTTGATATTATGGTAGTTGCGGGAGGTATTAACCTCTACGTATAACCTTTGACGAGACTAGAATATTTTGGGAAGAAAGAGAAACCCTAAAAAAATGTGTAAGAACCCTAGAAGACATGTCGTCTTAGAAAAATATATAATATTAAGGTATTATACTCCAGGAAGACAAGTCGGCTCCACAGGAAAAAGATAAACATAAAATATAAATACCAGAAAGTCAGGTCGGCCCAGCCAGAAAAGTCACTAGACAGATTAGTATAAATAGAGGACGTCTTGGTTCATTTGTACACTCTCTCTTACCTAGAAAACCAGAAACAATGTGCAAGTTTGGGGAAGGAGTCCAACTGCAGCTACTGCAACTGGGATTTTCGGGCTTTGGTTATGGATTGGACTTTCTGCTTTGGTTATGGTTTGGATTCTTTGTTTGGTATGCTAGCTTTGGAGAGAAGTACTTTGTTTGGCTATTGGTTCTAGGGTTTGCTTCCAGAACTATTCTGTCTTTCAAGGTTAAGGTGCTCGGGGGCGGCCTTTGTGCCTATGGTTGGGTGACAATATTGCTATATTGTCATGGAAAAATGAGCACATCTCTTTATTTCTAACAATGAGGATAGGCAACAATCCCATGGTGATGAAATGGGAGGACGTTAAGGAATTATTCAAGTCACAATTCTATCCCTTAGGCTACGGAGAAGAACAACTCATGAAGTAGTAGTACCTTCAACAAGAACAAGGAAAATAAGTGCAATAGTACACTTTTGAGTTTAGGAGGTAGTCCATCAAGTTGGGTATCTCTTTGGAAGAGCCAGGGGTGGTGATGAAGCACCTTGGAGGACTTTTCAGCCATATTCGAAGATAGTTGCAACTTCAAGGTGTGAAAAGAATAGATGAGGCAAGCAAGAAGGCTCTCTACATTGAGTTGGACTCCGCGAAAAGAAAACAATACATGGGTCAATAAGAAACCAACAAGAAAAAAGACAAGAAGATAGCAGCCACAACTGAGAAAAGGAGGGATCCTAATAGACATTGCAAACATTGCGATGTAGATGGACACACATAAGAGAAGTGTTGGAAACTTCATCTAGAATTGCATCCAAAGTAGATAAATTCCAAGGGGAAAGCAAAGGTAGATATTGAGACAAAAGAAGAAGCAATAGAAAGCACCTATGATCTGGATGAAGCCGTAGTTTGCACCACATTTTCGCAACCAAGGGTGAATGGAGATAAACATGTGCTATTCCGAATCAAAGTTCAAGTCAAGAACCGAAAGGTAAATGCCTTGTTCGATAGTGGTTCTCAATGTAAATTGGTTTCTGAAACATTAGTTGATGAGCTTGGTCTAGAAACCTATGATCTAGTACAACAAAGTTCACTAGTATGGTTGCAAGGGAAAATTGTTATGAGAACCACTCGAAGATGTAAAATCAAGTTTTCCATTAGTACCAGCTATGTTGATAAGGTAGAATGTGAAGTTGCACCATTGGACACCTACAAAGTGATGTTGGGTAGACCCTATTTGTGAGACAGGGGTGCTACCTTCTACAAGAGAGAAAAGAAGTACTGCTTAGTCAAGGGTGGCAAGGCATACCTCGTTAAAGCAAATGAAGATAGAGAGAGCACAACTCCTCTAGTAGCGAAACAAGGGAAGACAAGGAGGAAACAAGCCACCTTCGTCAACAATGGAATGGTGGATATGTCGAGGCAAATGGAATCCTTGTGCTTATGTCTTCTTAATGGTCTAGCTTTTGGGGACCAAAATCCTTCAAATGGGGAGGTGTGATCTGCATTGGATCTTGGAAAATGTATGTAAATGTTGCAAATAAACATGTTTTTGTTTTATTTTTTTACTTTTAGTCTTCTGACACAATGGGAAGGTGAAACGAATAGTTGTGATTGTTGGCCTTCCAAGAGCAGTCCATTAAAAGTAATGAGAGAAACAATGAAAATGACAAGGAAGGGAGATGCAAGGATAAAGAGGGAAGGACAATAGCAGAAATTGATGGTCAAAAAGGACAACCTGCTTGAGGTTGAGTGGACGAAGGATTTAATGTGTGTGTTCACTCTAAGAGAAGGTGTCTTTGAACCATGGCATCTATAATTTTGTTCTTTACCATGAGTAACAATATACAAATTCAATGTATAGCTCACCCCTTTGTAATTTTCTCTCGATCATAATAAAATAAACCCATTTAAATGCTGATATTTGTCAGTTAATGTATTTTGTTCTTTGGGTCCTTTTGTTAAGAGTTGCAGTGCTCTATGTATACATTGTTGAAGTAAATTTAAATATGGTAGAAACACAAGCAACAAACATGACAATACTGAATTATAAAAAACATCAATATCCATGGACCACAAATCTTACCTATTTGATACAGTTTGAAAATGAATCTGGGTTGTTGCATGCAAGCGGCAAACAATGTTCCCAAATCAAGATCTTGCATGCTAGCATCAAGCAATGTTCCTAAATCAAGATCTTTTTCTCCCTGTCAACCTTCAGTTTTCAGTCTACGATATTGTGTGATGAGATAATGGATGGAGACAGATTTTTTTCCAACATGCCTAAAGACCACACGTGACCATTGAGCATGGCAACCAACTTGTGATAGGATTTATAACCAAGTCATGATCATATGCTTTACAAGTTTACACGATAAATCAACCATCTCAGATGCAAAAATAATTCTTATCTAGAATACCCACTATGAGTGCACTGTGTGACTTCTTAGTTACCACTTTTCTAATTTTAGAGAATCAGAACTGTTACTTATCTCAAAAACTAGAATAATCATAATAATAATAATAATATAATTTCAATGTTAGAACCAAGCCAAACACCAAATTAATGTATAATAGTTCTTGTAACACATGTTCTTAACTATAACAATAGAGGAAACACATATAAATTTTAAACTTATTTATCAATACGAGTGTTTTAAAAATTAAGAGTGTTGTCACTGATGTGCAGATTTTAAAATTGCCAATATACCTTGAGAAGTAAAAATAAATAAATATCCATAAAATTTAAGCACTACCTACAGGGCATCTAGCTGTTCTGCATCTGAAGATTTTTCAAAGTCAACAGTCTACATCCTACAGGGTATCTAGCTTTTCTGGATCTGAAGTTTTTTCAGAATCAATTGTCTACATCCCACCAGCAGCATTAATGCACTGCTCTTACGTGCATAATTTAGCTTCTCTGGGTGCAATGAACTTTTTGTGTTGGAAAGTAAATGAATACCGTATATCGTGGAATTTTCATGAATTGCATGATACAACTAAACGTTAATGAACAGTCCATATAACTAATCATTTGTTACACATCTTTTGAGCGTCCACGGCCATCTATCCATCTTCGGCCTCGTTTTTTATGAACGAAAATTCATGCCCTGTACACATCATATCATTATTGCTTGGACTGCAGATTTGCAACAAGTATGCTGTATTAGTGGCCCCACTTAGAACCGTGTTAATCTAACTTGTAGGACATGGGACTTAATGAAATCCTCGTGACTGCAATTATTGTCTAAAAACAAAATATGCGTGCGTGGAGATATGACCCTCTTCAGAAAATTCCAGAGGAACACAGCCAGTTGTCCTCCGCAAAGGCACATGGGATTGAGAGGCACCTGCGTGGAGATATGAGCCTCTGCAGAAAATTACTCGGCAAAGGCAGATGGGACTGGGAGGCATTCCCATGTGCTTTTCTTAATAATATCACTATCCATTAATTTGTCTTTTGGAGGATAGCTGGGCAATTCAGGTTATGAAATAGTTGTACACCATAGAGTTCATTAAAGACATATTGTACATTGCTCCATGGCACATGGAGAAGTTTCATCAAA
>SNQJ01S0014551.1:185082-199947 GCA_010110895.2 Picea sitchensis | reverse complement strand
GAACCCCAAACACACATGAAAAGGGTCGTGGCCAATAGAGCTATGATGAACATATGGAAGACTCTCGTTCTCTCCGTGCTCCTCTACAATCTTGCGGACCTGCTTATGCTAGATAGAAACATCTTTGGCTGAGACTGTAGTAGTCGCAAAGACCTTCTGTTCACCATTTGACTGGATCATGAAGAGGGAAAACTTTGTGGTCTAAGAGATTACTTTGTAGCATTGTTTTTCCAAGATCAATGAAGTGGTATTAGTCAGAACTACCTTTGGCACATTGTAGAGCTAACCTCCCATAGTAACAATGACACTGCGAGGTCGATACTCATAGATAGCATGACGTTTCCACGTATATGGTTGTCCTAAAAGAACATCACAAACTTCAAGTGGGGCAACATTTCACACTACCTCATCCTTGAAGGGCTTGATGCCACTGTTGGCTGACACAGATGTCTCATCCCTGACTCAACCTTCTTATGGTTGTGGGTGTGGTATCATTGGTAGCTTCAATCTCTTGACAACCTTGGTTGATATTAGGTTATTCTAACTCTCAATGTCAACAATGTAATGCAGTGGGGTCCCCTTTACCCACATCTATGAGTGGAAGAGGCGCTCTTCCTCAAGCTCCTCTGGTTCTTCTGGTTGTATTGTTGTGGTAGCGATGGTAGTAGTGGATTCTAAATCGATGATTTTTTTCCATGTATTGTGATTTGAATCAAAGTCCGAGTCAGGTTCTGATTGTTTTTCTTTAAGCTCGGCCACCAACCACTGTTTCGAGCGACATTCATCGGTGTTGTGCCATGGGATTTTGTGGAACTCACACCACTTTTTGGTGTCTTTATTAAACTTCCCATTACCCTTCTTTACCTGTGTCTTGGACTGGATCTTTTGAGGTTGGCCTTCCTTGTTGATACTTCCTTCATTCCGTGAGTTGTGGTTGCCTTTTCCATGCTTCTGTTGTGGCATATTTTCAAACCCGAACTATCGCTTACTCCACTCATTGAACTTTTGCTCGATTTTGACTGCATATCGATAAGCAGCTCCCACTTAGGATATTTCCAAGAAATCCATATATGTTTGGATGTACATGTGTATACTATTGTGGTTCTTCAAGACCAAGCGTCTCTCGGAGTCTTTGATACCCAACTTTGAGCACAAGGTATGAAAGATGCTAGTGTACTTCGACACCATATGATCTTTTTTCTGATGCAGAGTAGTCCATTTCATGTTGATCCAGGTGGATATCGATGGCCACCCACCTATTTCAACTGGCTCACATATAGATTTCATCTTGGCAGTTTCAGTTTTCATTTTGGTAGTATTTTTCTAGCTTTTCAGGTCCTGAACTTCCAGGGCCGTTTTGAGGCCCTAAACAACATTTTTTGGGCCCGCCACAATGACAGTGAAAACAAAGTTAAACTGTGACGACATAATGTGTTTTATTCGGATATACCTTTCCAATGGGCTATTGTGCAACTAAAACAAAGATCGTATGCAAAAGTTATGACCCCGTGAAGTTGATGTACCGACTTACCCCAACGGGGCCCACATGACTTTTGGCGCTTCATCTCCTAGGGTTAGGTTTTTGGATGTCTAGGGTTTTGTCATTCATGTTTGATGTAAAAAGTATTTTAGAGTCTCATTGTAATCATCTTCTTGTGAATGAGCGCAACCATCACATCTCTTCTCAGAGATAAGCCACCACCATTCTAGTAAGCTTGTTTCAACCTGTATCAACACATTTATTTATTGAATAGAAGCCAAGCTTTACTATATCTCTATTATTATTCACTATATCTATGTGTTTATGATATAAATCTGTAGTCATTTTGTTCTTCTTATAAAATCCGGATGAGTGGTATCGGAGCAGTCTGCTCCTTGTCATTTTTAGTACATGTCCCCGACGAGGTCAGGGTACAAAGAGTTCAGTCTCGAGCTTGTTTCTCTTGAGGACAAGAGCTCTCACATGCCCAAGCGACCTTCCATGGTGGGAGAGAATAAAGATGATGAGACATGAGATCCTTTCATGCTGTTTCTCAAGGAAGCCCTCATGCAACAAAAGAATGGTATGATGGATATTTTTGCACAAATCATTTGACAACTACCAATAGGTGATGCATCTTCCTCGAGCGGAGGCATCGTCCCATTCAAGGTATAAATAAACTTTGATATTCCTATATTTGAAGGTCAAATAGACGCAGATGTTGTAGACAAATGGTTGAATCTGCTAGAAGGGTATTTTCTATCCATAACTTTTGCAATAGAGAAAAGATTACATTTGCGCTCCTCAAAGTCGTCCCCCCTGTCAAAGATTGGTGGGAGACTTTCTGTGAGAAAAAGGCAACAAAGGAACCCTTATTATTTACAGTCACAGTCACCTGGGAGTCCTTCAGGGATGTTATTAAGGAAAAATACTACCCTGTTAGAAATTATGACGACCTGTATACAAGATTGACCACACTGTGGCAGGAAAGGGACCAAACAGTGTTAGAGACCACAAATATCTTCCATACATTGTGCACCAAGCTGGGTATCAAATACTCTGAGTGACATCTGGTGCTCAAGTACCATTGCGGTCAACATAGATACATTCATACAAAACTGGAGTTTCTAGACATCTCGTCCTTGGGCGCAACCTATCAATATGATGTCAAAATCAAGCAGAAGCTTAAACAAAATACGTGTCAGTTTGGGTCGGGGAACCCCGCACAACAGAGGCAAGTCAAGGGCAGCCCCAACCTGCAGAACAAAGGGCAGAGCAAAGATGGACAACCTCAGGAAAACTAGTCTAAGCTGCAAACAAAGAAGGACAATGGAAAGACGAATTAAGACAATGGAAAGTGGTGCGACTTCCATAAGAGCCCTTGGCATAACACTGTTGAGTACCACTCAAAGAAGTCATTGGTGGCTAAGGTGAAAACCTCTTAATCAGATGTGAGTTTCGACTTTGATTCAGAACCAGAAAATGAAAGACAAATTATTGACACGTAACCTAGTGCCACCGTTGCTACCAACAAGATCTAGCCTAGTGAACCCGATGAGCCAAAGGAAGGCGAGAGCTTCTTCATTCACAAATGTTGGTGAAGGGTACTCCACTGCACTTCATCATTGATAGTGGTAGTCAGAAGAACCTCATTTGGCTTTGTCAAGTGGCTGGCCATGCCGACAACACCACACCCACAACCATACACCATCGGATGGCTCCTCCAAGAAAGCAATCTTCTTGTCAACCAACAGTGTCGCCTATCCTACGACATCAAGCCCTTCAAAGATGAGGCATTGTGTGATGTTGCTCCCCTTGAAGTTTGTGATGTTCTTTTGGGGCAACCTTATTTATGGAAACGTCATGATGTATATGACTCTAGGCCTTGCAATGTTATTATTATTTTGGACAAGAAATTATACAAGATACTCGAAGTAGTCCTACCTACTGCCATTTCCTTGATCTCTGCCAAGCAATGCATGAAGGTCATCTCTCAGACCAGGAAGTTTGTCTTCTTCGTGATTCGCTCTCAAAGTGAGCGGAAGGTTGCAGCCACATCCATGGCCTCCATAGCTGATCTCTCCACACAGTAGAAGCAAGTGGATAAGGTAATGGAAGAATACAAAGACATCTTCTCCTCACCCACTAGGGTACCTCTGCACTGCCAAGTCAAGCATTCAATCAATCTGAGCCCTAGCAAATCGCTAACCAATGGGCTAGTCTATCACCACTCTCTATTAGAAAACTAGGAGATCAAGCATCGGATCCAAGAACTACTCCAAAAGGGGTACATCCGACCCAACTCATCACCGTGTGGAATCCCAATCATGCGTGTGCAACAGAAAGACGGGACCTAATGACTCTGCATCAATTATCGGGCCCTAAATAAAATCCCAATCAGGAACCAACACCCGATTCTCCGAATCGATGATCTCCTTGACCATCTCAAGAGGGTCGAATACTTCAGTAAGATTGATCTGAATTCTAGCTACCATCAGGTCCCAATAGAGCAAACATATGTATGGAAAACTGCCTTCAAGTCCAAAGAAGGTCTTTTTGAATGGTTGGTCATGCCCTTTTGTCTGACGAATTCCCCAAAAACGTTTAAGAGGATGATGGGCGATATATTGCGGCCTTTCACCAATTATTTTGTGGTGGTGTATCTGGATGACATCCTCATCTACAACAAGACTTGGGTGGAACACTTGCAACATATTCAACAGGTTTTGCACACTCTGTGGCAACAAAAACTATATGCAAATTTGGAAAAAATCTCTTTTGACATGGACATGGTCGAGTACCTAGGCTACATTGTTGATAAGCATGGGGTGCATGTGGATCCAACCAATATCTTGGTCATTCGTGACTAGTCAGCCCCGACCACACTCACTGAGCTTTAAAGATTTTTAGGCCTTGCCAATTTCTATCGTAGGTTCATGTTCGGATTCTCCCATATTGCATGGGCCCTCAACCAAGTAACCAAGGGTGGTGGTAAGGAAAAGTTCGTGTGGGCCTGTCACAACAACAAATGTTCGATGATTTCAAGCAACGCTTGTGCTCAGCCCTAGTGCTCTTATTACAAGACCTGCAACAACCCTTTGAGATCGAGACAGATGCTTCCGACTATGTTGTGGGCGTAGTTCTCACTCAACACGAACACCCCGTGGCCTATCATAGTGAGACACTATCAAATGTTGTATGTAAGTACCCTACTTATGACAAATAAATGTACTCCATTGTGAAAACCTGCCGCCAGTGGAGGCATTATGTTCTCGGGAAGGACACAATCATCCGCACCGATCATAAGTTGTTGCAATTCATGTAGACACAAGGCAAGTTGGAGTATGACCGCCATCAGAAGTGGTCCGCGTAATTGTAGCAGTTCCATCTCAACATCAAGAATAAGACATGAAGCACCAACCATGTCACTAATTGCCTCAGCCTGCCTCCAGTTGCAGCACTCACCACGGTGTTAAACTCTTGTGGCCAAGAGACCTCGAGATGCCCCCAACACTATGAGAGAGATCCTGACTTCACCGCCACCTACCAGATGTTGGGCGCAAACAAAGTTGTCACTGATTTCCATCTTGAGGATGGGATATTGTGCCATCTGGGCCACTCTTAGTTCCATCAAGTGAGCAAGTGAAATTGATTTGAGAAGCCCATTACAGTCGGGTGGTAGGACACTTCGGCGTAGAAAAGATAGTGGCAGTGTTGCAACAACATTTCTATTGGCCAAAACTTTGACAGGATGTCAACAAGTATATCGGGTCCTGCACTGCTTGCTCCATTTCCAACCGACCATTAAGAAACAAGGCATGTACACCCCTCTGCCTACTCCTAAAAGGCTCTAGGAATCCATCTTGATGGACTACATGTCGGGCCTTTCGTCAACCAAGCGAGGAAATGACTATGTTTTTTGTGGTGGTTGATAATTTTTCTAAGATGGCGATTATGGTCACCTGCAAGAAGAGCATCACAACAAAGGCCACTTCCAAGCTCTTCTTCGAACGAATGTGGGTACATTTTGGGATACCACAAACCATCGTTTCGGATCAGGACAATCGGTTCCTCAACACATTCTGGTTGAGCCTCTGGTCACTGTTGGACACCAAGCTCACCAAATCCACTACCTTCCACCCCTAGAAACATGGCCAAACCAAGGTCATCAACCAAATGATCCTGCATATCATGTGCATGTACAATTCCAAGCATCCCCGTACATGCGATAAGAGTTTTCCCTATGTTCACGCAACAACAAAAGAGCCATACATAGCTCAACCGGCCACAACCTTTTTCAGGTGGGGTTGGATTTCAACCATCGAGTCCCATGGATGTTGCACTACCCCTTGCGGCCACCTAAGTAGACTCGTCCCATGCTTAAACTAAATCTGACAAAGCTACTTGTTTCATTGAGCGAATCCAACACATCTACCAACAGGTTCAAGATATTTTACAGAAGTCCAATTCCAAGTACAAGCAACACCATGATCAACACCGGGTGCCACATAAGTTTAAGGTGGGAGATAAAGTTTGGTTGCACTTGAAAAAAAATGCCTTACATGACCCCATCGGAAGATTCATCCACTGCGCTATGGACCTTATACCATCACCAAGGTTATGGATGACAATGCTTTTGAGCTCAACATTCCCCCCTTACTTGGCTTGTACCCAATGTTTAATGTGGACCTCCTTTGGCCATACTTTCTACCACTAATGGACACCTCAAAGGTAGCATAAAAATTGACACCAATAGAGATCAACCCTGATTGCATGGAACAAACATCGACTGATCAAATCGTGGACACACGGGTCAAGGGTACTCACCAACATAAGATCCAATTTTATCAGGTTGTCAAAGTAGGGCTGATCCGAATTATTTTCAGCACGAAATGAGAGCGGAGATATAACATAGAAATATACAAATATATTAGAATACCGACAATAATATACCATAGATATATCAAAAATATAACAAGAGGCACATATATACAGTGATACACAATTTCTATTAACGAACAAAATGTACAAAACTGTAGAAATACAGAGTGAAAGACTCGCTAGAATGGTGGCGGCTTATCTGTGAGAAGATATGTGAGGGCTACTTGCATTCACAAGAAGATGAAGATGAAGATGATTACAATGAGACTTTAAAATCCTTTTTAACATAAAGAAAAATCCAAAATCGTAACCTCGGAAGATGAAAAGCCAATAGTTTTGTGGACCTCGTTTTGGGTAGTTTGGTGTATCAACTTCCCGTGGGCATAACTTTGGCATAAGATCTCCGTTTGGGGCGCATGATAGCTCGTTGGAAAGGTATTGTAGAGGATATTCATTCTAGGGTATCAATTAGAGCCTTTTGGTTTCATAGAGGTGCTCGATCCTGAAAAAACTTTATTTAGGCCCTCAAAATGGTCCCAAAAGTTTAGGAACCGAAAAACTACTAAAAGTAGTAAATTGCCAGAAGACTGTTTTGGGCCAGTTGGAATAGGTGGGTGACCACTGATATCCACCTGGATCAATCCTCCCTCCTTAGGAAGAAATGGTATCCATTGTGTTGAGTGCCCGGGGGAGAGGGAAAAGTGTTTGTTGAATTTGCAGCTTGATTGGTTGCTTGCCTTGCTGGAGAAGTTGCATTGCTTAGGTTGTTGAAGGCTGTCACGAACTTGTGGCTAGAAGGGTTGGACTTTTTTTAACCAGTTTGGCTATATGAAATGACTGTGTGCAGAATGAATCATTTCTCTTTGCTTCAATCTTGTCGACTTGCTTCTGCTGGAAAGAAGGTGCTTGGACTAAGGCTGCAGTGGTTGCGTTGTTCTTCTATTCACCTTTTGAACAAACTATGAAGAAGTTGAATTTTGTAGTATGAGATACTACCCCGCGACACTCTTTAGGTGGGACAATAGTTGGAACTATCTCAGGTATTCTGTAGAGATGACCCCCTAGAGTAATATTGACACTACGAGGTCGAGACTTATAAATAGCATGGGGCTTCCACATATATGGTTGGCCCAATAGAACATCACATACATCCAGTGGGGAAACATCACATAATACCTCATCCTTGAAGGGTTGGATGCCATATGACAATCGACATTATTGGCTAACACATAAGTCTCGTCCCTGGCGAAACCACCAATGTTGTATGGCTGCAGGTGTTCTGTTGTTGACAATCCCAACTGTTTGATGACCTCTATCGAGATGAATTTCTTTCGGCTTCCGCTATCAACAATGAAATGCAGCGGGGTCCCCTTCACCCACATCTGTGAATGAAAGAGGTGCTCCCCCTCTTCAGGATCTGATGGTTCTTTTGGTTGAATTATTATGGTCATGACAGTAGCAATGGGGTTTGCGTCGATGATCTGTCTTCTACCATTATTTTCTGAATCAAATTTTGAATTAGGGTTCGGCTCCTTGTCTTTGATCTCGGCCACTAATGAATATTTTGAGCAACATTCATCGGTGTTGTGTCAGGGGCTTTTATGGGAATTGTGCCATTTTCTAGTCACCTTCTTTGTCTTTTCGTTACCCTTCTTTTTATGTGTCTTGGACTGGTTTTCCGAAGGCTGGTTGTTAGGGTCATCTTTACCATACTTTGGTTGTTGTGGATTTGCAGACCCGAACTCCCGCTTGTTATGGTGCTTAAATTTCTTCTCGATTTTAACAACATATCGATAAGCAACACCTAGTGATGAGATGTCCAGAAAATCCATTTTAGTTTGGATGTATCTGTGTAGAGCCCCACGATATTTCAGAACCAAATGTTGCTCAGAGTCTTTGATACCCAGCTTGGTGGGAAAGGTATGGAAGGTATTGGTGAACTCTGACACTGCTTGGCCCCTCTCTTGACGTAGCGTGGTCCATCTTATGTACTAGTCTTCATAGTTTCCAACAGGTTAATATTATTCCTTAATCGCATCCACAGACAAATCCTAAGTGGGCTCGACCCCATATATTCCATACTCCTCTATAGAAATTTTCTCCCAGTAAGTTTCCTACCAATGTTTGAAATGGGGGAGAGCCTTAAGGAGCGCGAAGGTGATCTTTTCCTTGTCGGAAAAATTGTGAACTAAGAAATAACCTTATAGCAGATTTAACCATTTGTCTAGGGCTTCCACATCTATCTGACCTTCAAATATAGGAATATCAAAATTAACTTATACCTTSAAAGGAGAGGCACTTCCAAAGTGGCCGCTTGATGAAGATGCACCTGCTGCTATCGACAGACGTTGAAGGATGTGGGAAAAATTCTCCATCATTTCGTCTTGTTGTCGCGTGAGAGCTTTCTCAAGCAASAGATTGATAAAATCTTTTTCTATGTCATTTTTCTTTTGTTTCTCCATGGAGGTTTTCTTAGGCGTGCAAGAGTGATTTTCCTCAAGAGAGACAAGCTCGAGACCCAACTTGCTATACTCGGACCTCGTTGGGGACATGCAATGAAAAAACAATCAATAGTAGCATGCTTTGATACCACTGATCCAAATTATTTTCGGGATGAAATGAGAGCGGAGATATAACACATAAATATACAAATATATTACAAGGGCAACAATAATATAACAAATATATATTGTAAATATAACAAAAGGCATAGATATATAGTAATACATAATTTCTATTAATGAGCAAAATGTACAAAACTGTAGAAATACTGAGTGAAAGATTCGCTAGAATGGTGGCAGCTTATCTCCGAGAAGAGATGTGACGGCTACTCACATTCACAAGAAGATGAAGATGAAGATTATTACTATGAGGCTCTAAAGGCATTTTTAACATAAAGAAAATCCAAAACACTAACCCCAGAAGATGAAAAGCCAACAATTTTGTGGACCCCGTTTTGGGTAGTTTGGTGTATCAACTTCCCAGGGGCGTAACTTTGACATACGATCTATGTTTGGGGCGCATGATATCTCTTTGGAAATGTATCGCCGAGGATATTCATTTTGGGGTCTCAATCAAAGCCTTTGGCTAATATTGAAGTGCTCGATCCCGAAAAAACTTCATTTAGGCCCTCAAAATGGTCCCGAAAGTTTAGGAACCGAAAAACTGTTAAAAATAGTAAATTGCCAGAAGATTGTTTTGGGCCAGTTGGAATAGGTTGTTGGCCACCGATATCCACCTGGCTCAATGGCAACTTCTACACCAAGGCAAGTGGCTCACCTGGGGCCAAATTCAACAGAAATTTCCTCATTTGTTGGGGGAACTCAATACAATGGAGACCATTGCTTCCTAAGGGGGAAGGATTGATCCAAGTGGATATCGGTGGCCACCCACCTATTCTAAATGGCTCACATACATATTTCATATTGGCAGTTTTACTTTTCATTTTGGCATTTTTTTTTCTATCTTTTCAGGTCTTGAACTTCCGGGGCCATTTTGAGGCCCTAAACATAGTTTTTTGGGCACACCACAGTCAGAATGATCACAAAGTTAGAGTGTGATGACACAAGGTGTATTCCTTAGATAGAACTTTCCAACGGGCTATCGTGCGCCTAAAACGAGGATCGTATGTAAAAGTTACGACCCCAAGAAGTTGATGTATCAACTTACCTCAACAGGGTCGACATGACTTTTGGCACTTCATATCCTAGGGTTAGGTTTTTGGATGTCTAGGGTCTTTGGCATTCGTGTTTGATGTAAAAATGCCTTTGGAACCTCATTGCAATCATAGTCTTGCGAATGAGTGCAACTGTCACATCTCTTCTCAAAGATAAGCCGTAACCATTCTAGCAAGCTTGTTTTAATATGCATTTTATAGTTTCAATATATTCCTTTATTGAATAGAAGCCAAGTTTTATTGTATCTCTGTTATTGTTCATTGTATCTCTGTGTTTATGATATAAATCTGCATTCATTTCATTCTGCTCATAAAAATACAGATCATATGTACTGGTGATCATAGTTTTCGACAGGGTTGAACTCCTCCTTTAGGGCATCTAGAAAGGCCACCCAAGTGGGTTCTCTTTCGAATGGTGTAGATTCACTCATGGTGTACCGTTTCCAGTAACCTTCCCACCAAGATTTGACATGGGGAAGGGATTTAAGGAGTGCAAAGTTGATCTTTTCACTGCCAGAAAATTTTGGACAGAGTAATAACCTTCTAGAAAATTCAACTATTTTTCTAGAGCATCTACATCTATTTGGCCTTCAAATAAGGGGATATCAAAATTCACTTGTACCTTGAAGGGTGTTGCACCTTTGAAATCACTGCTTTTCAAAGATGCCTCGACCACTGCCATATATAGTCTCTGAAGTATCTGAGCGAAGTTGTCCATCATCTCGTTCCTCTGTCGCATGAGGGCTTCCTCAAGCAATATCTTGAAAGGATCTACTGCTCTGTCATCTACCTTTTCTTCCACCATGGGAGGTTGCTTAGTCTAGAGAGAGCGATTTTCATCAAGAGAAACTAGTTGGAGACCCAACTCTCTATACCTTGACCTTGTCAGGAACCCACTATGAGAAATGATGCAGGAGCATCACCTTCAAAGTCAAAATGCAAGCGTCGAGGCAAATGAAAGACATCTTAGCAAATGCCATAATTTCAAATCAGAAATTAACTCAGAATTAAACCAGGTTGTTAAGATATTTTGTAAACAACATTTTAAAAATGTAACTTGTTTGTAAAGTCGTGAAGGACTTTAAGGGATTGCAGATATTGAGTGTTGACTCTTATATGGAAATAACTGTTATTTATTGTAATAGGGCAGAGTAGGAAACCGCTAAGAGTTTGATAGGATAGGTTGTAGACAGGATGAGAGAGCTCGTGGAGCTAGTCCTTAGATAGTTTTTTCATTGTTGCATTGTAATAGAACATGCAGATTAGAAAGAATGATATAGAGATCCAAGAGATCAGTAGAACACAGTAGAGTAGAAGAAACATTATGTAATTTGTTTTCATGAAGGAATATAACAGACATAATTGTTCCAAATCCTTGGACTGTGTTCATTTGATGTATGGATGAATGAATGTTATATTCTGTGTGTGTGATTTATTCCATTTTCCTTGATGTATGATTCTTCGAGAGGTTGATTGTATGAGTTCGTGATGAAACTGGATGAGTTTCAATTGTTTCTCTTTTGACACTCGTCTGCAAGGTGTGCATCTCAAACGCAAGGAGTGCGTCGACTGAGTCTCAGAGTGACTCAGAGAAGTTCATAGAGAACAAAGGAAACTTAGACCAGGTGCAAGGTGTGCACAACATCGAGAATCGACCAAGCGTCGAAGAACCCAGAACAGAGAATGCCAGGTGGGCGAGAAGAATTTATTTTCAAGAAATCCTTCGAACTGAGTTATCGAAATCCCGATAACGCAAGGTGTGTGTGGGAAATCGAAATCTGCATAAGGATAAATCTCATAAGGGATAACACTTTCCATAAGTGTTAACGAGATCCAAGAGTCAGACTCTCAGGAGGAGCAAAGGCTCGAAGCCTTTGAACACTTGGAAAATCTTCTAATTCACAGAGGAATCAGAAGCTCAGGAGAGAGGAGTGACAATGGCTGTTGGATCATAGCGTAACGGATCAACAACTGTCTAATCAGGGTAAGGTGCACGAGCATTAGCTCTTCACACACAGAGGAGAGAGAAACCTCACCAGAGTTGAGAACTGAGATTTATGAAGCCCGAAGAGATGAAAACCTGAAGTAGAATCGCAGACGTCTGGTTTCAGGAACAGATCTGAGTCGTCAGATTGTTCATGAAATATTTCAAGCGTCGGATCGCCAGAGTGGGTCAGAGCCGTCAAATACCGTGAGTCCGTAAGGAGGCAAGTTTGAAACTTGAAACACCCGAAGCGCGGAGAGTCGGAGCGGATCTAGACCGTTAGATCTAGGAGGATACATGTCGACAGGTCGAAAGATCCAGAGGAAAGTGGAGGTTGAAATGTTGAAACACCTGAAGCCCGAAGGGTTGAAGAGCCGAGAGTCGTCGATCTATAAGTGGCCACTTGGCAGTAGATCACGAGCTCCGGGTAAAGTTGTTGTGGAGTTTCGGTTAAGAAATGAGACTGCCGAACCCCAAAGACCCGAAGTGATTCAGATCTAGGAGAGACGTGGCATAGATCCATGCAGTTCGGGTAAAGTTCCGAAGTAATCCTCGATCATTAGATCAAGAAGACACGCGACATAAATCTGCATGCTTTGCGGGGAGAGAAAAATTGATAATTGAAAAGTTCGAAGTCTGGAGATGCGAAGGGATCATAGTCGTTGATCCTAGGAGGTCACTCGTCAGTGGATTAGAGACTTTAGATATAAGCCAAAGAAGGAAATAGTTGACGTTTGAGAACTTCGGAGCCCAGATTTCTAAAGTGATGAACACCATTGGTTGATAGGAAAGGTGTCTACAGATCACCAGTTCCAGAAGGTCAAAGTACAGAAGAGAACTGGGTTTGAGATTTCAAAACCCCGAAGTCCGAAACTGCGAAGAGATCACACCTGTTGATTTTGAGGGAGCAGATGTGGTCCGTAGATTTGAAAGGCGCAGGTTTGAACCGTCGATTCAGACAGTATCATCAAGATCGTGAGATTGACGATCCTGTAGCATTGCGAGGACAAGACTAGCACATAGTTTAAAATATTGAGGGCGGGCCGCAACCTAAACCGTGGTTTCGTCAGGAGGACACGTGGAGGTTGGAGGAGCATTGCAGGCCCAAACTCAGTTTGACTTCAAACCACTTGTAGTCACATCTGCAATCATGTGGTCATCGCCAAGGTCACATCAAGAGGGCTTATTAGGAAAAGGAGCTAACGCCCTTCACTTTTAGATTTCGCAGGAGAGCGAAAGGGAAGGTTGTGGGTGCCATTAAACCTTCAACAAGAAGCTGAAGGGGCCTGTGTATAGTCACAGAAAGAAACTATCAAGGTTTTAGAGAGTCACTCAACTTAAGAATCAGAGATCCAAGATCGGGAGGTCACGCAACCCTACAGGGAAGTAGGGGGGCCTGCATCAGGTGGTATCAGAGATGATATTGAGTTTGTTTGTAGACAACAGACAAAGGAGAAAGGAGACAAATTGATATCAATTGTGGTATCAAGAATTTTATTTATGTTTGTAGGTGACGTAGTGAAAATATGCCACCTAGAAGGCGTTGAGTAAATGCAGAAATGGAAGAAGAAATGAGGCGACTTCGAATGAGACTGGATGCCATGGAAACAACACAGAGGAGAGCACCAAATGCTGGAGATATCAGTGAAGCTGAGAGCGAAGAAATAGAGGCCAAAGAAAATGTAGCAGAGAATGCTGCACAAGATCGCTTGATAAAAGTTGTTTCAAAGATAGGAGCCAGAGCAAGTATTGAGGTACCAATGTATGAAGGAAATTTAGAAGTTGAAGAATTGTTAGATTGGGTACGTGCTATGGAAAAATACTTCGATTATGAAGATATCGAAGAAGATAATATGGTGAAGCATGAAGTGACAAGACTGAAAGTTCATGCAGTCCTATGGTGGGATGAACTACAAGGCGAACACAAAAGCAATGGTAAGTAGAAGATCAAAAACTGGGATAGGATGGTAGCCAAGCTGAAGGCAAAATTTATCCCAAAGGACTATCAAATCAATATGTTCATATGATTGCAAAACCTGAGACATAAAATCTTATCAGTGAAGGAGTACACTAAGGAATTTTATAGACTGAACATCAGGGCTAGACAGAAAGAAAATGAGGATGAAAAGACAACCAAATATATCAATGGGCTAAGATATGAAATCCAAGAGGAGATCAACATGATGTCGGTTAGTACAGTCAAGGATGCTTATCAAGCAACCTTGAAAGCTGAAGAAAAATTGGTCAGGAAACAAAGCCAACGAAGCATAGGGGGAAACTCAAGCAGAGGTAAGGGAACTACCAGAGAGAAGTTCCAGAAGCTGAAGCATGAAGCTGAAAAACAACATAGGCACCATGAGAAGGGTGGAAGTTCTAAATAAGGACAACATGGGGGAATAATCTCTTTCTCCAGAGGAAGAGGAAGAGCCAGAGGAGGCATAATTAGATGCTATACCTGTGGAAAACAAGGACATAAATCTTGGGAATGTCCCGAGAGAAAGAAAGAAGGAGGAGGTGAAGCACACGTTGCTAAAGAACATAAATATTTGGAAGCAGAAGTAGCAGAAGGAGGAAATAACCTCATGATGAGTAAGATTCTTTTTAAACTAGAGAAGGAGATGGAGGAACTAGTTCATCGAATAAGTTTGTTCATAACTTCTTGCAAGATGAAAGATAGAGTTTGCAAGGTGATCATAGATAGTGGGAGTACTGCAAATCTAGTATCGACAGAGATGGTGGAGAAACTGGAGTTGAAGACAACTGCACATCCAAACCCATACAAGGTATCATGGTTGCAGAAAGGACATCAAGTAATGGTAAGTCAACAATGCCAAGTTGAATTTA